>JAPTMU010000269.1:0-23529 GCA_028583405.1 Pogonophryne albipinna
TTGTTCTCGGGGTTCCGGGTCCTCGCGCTCTACTCAAACCACGTCCCGCACGCGCTCCGGTTCCACAAGAAGCACCGCGAATTCTACCTGCTGACCGCGGCCGGGAAGTGCTTCCACACCTACAACGTGAGGGCACCTTGTTATTGTTTACTAGTGTTTACTATTGTTCTCTATCCCGCTGCTTATGTCTCGTGCTATGGTCTCGTGTCAAGTCAACATTGAATCGATCAGAACTTTATTGGCATCAAACATCAGTCCCATAAACAGTTTATTACATATGTAAATTAATTATATTTAAATCAAATGTCAAAATAAAATCAGATAAAACTAGGCTTGTTTGAGACGCGTTGCGGCCTCGAAAGTACACGAGAATAGCCGATCGCAGCGAGGAGTCTTCTTCTCCTTCTTCTTCTTCTTCTTCTTCTTCTTCTTCTTCTTCTTCTTCTTCTTCTTCTTCTTCTTCTTCTTCTTCTCTCGGTTTTTTGGCGGATTGCAAACAGCTTGGAGGTGCATACCGCCACCTCCGGAGTCGGCTTGACTCGGTTTGCATTTAAGAATGCTCACATGTGTTTAATCGTTAATGTCAGATATTTACTAAATACATTTGTTCCTGCTCAAGATTAGATTCTACTTTATTCTTATTGCACATATTACAGGTACTGAGAGCAGTATGAACAGTGTGTATTAATACACTAGATATCAGCCTGAGAGCAGTATGAACAGTGTGTATTAATACACTAGATATCAGCCTGAGAGCAGTATGAACAGTGTGTATTAATACACTAGATATCAGCCTGAGAGCAGTATGAACAGTGTGTATTAATACACTAGATATCAGCCTGAGAGCAGTATGAACAGTGTGTATTAATACACTAGATATCAGCCTGAGAGCAGTATGAACAGTGTGTATTAATACACTAGATACACACAGCAGCCTGAGAGCAGTATGAACAGTGTGTATTAATACACTAGATATCAGCCTGAGAGCAGTATGAACAGTGTATTAATACACTAGATATCAGCCTGAGAGCAGTATGAACAGTGTGTATTAATACACTAGATATCAGCCTGAGAGCAGTATGAACAGTGTGTATTAATACACTAGATATCAGCCTGAGAGCAGTATGAACAGTGTGTATTAATACACACTGTTCATACTGCTCTCAGGCTGATATCTGTGTATTAATACACACTGTTCATACTGCTCTCAGGCTGATATCTAGTGTATTAATACACTAGATATCAGCCTGAGAGCAGTATGAACAGTGTGTATTAATACACTAGATATCAGCCTGAGAGCAGTATGAACAGTGTGTATTAATACACAGATATCAGCCTGAGAGCAGTATGAACAGTGTGTATTAATACACTAGATATCAGCCTGTGAGCAGTATGAACAGTGTGTATTAATACACTAGATATCAGCCTGAGAGCAGTATGAACAGTGTGTATTAATACACTAGATATCAGCCTGAGAGCAGTATGAACAGTGTGTATGAATACACTAGATATCAGCCTGAGAGCAGTATGAACAGTGTGTATTAATACACTAGATACACACAGCAGCCTGAGAGCAGTATGAACAGTGTGTATTAATACACTAGATACACACAGCAGCCTGAGAGCAGTATGAACAGTGTGTATTAATACACTAGATACACACAGCAGCCTGAGAGCAGTATGAACAGTGTGTATTAATACACTAGATACACACAGCAGCCTGAGAGCAGTATGAACAGTGTGTATTAATACACTAGATACACACAGCAGCCTGAGAGCAGTATGAACAGTGTGTATTAATACACAGATATCAGCCTGAGAGCAGTATGAACAGTGTGTATTAATACACAGATATCAGCCTGAGAGCAGTATGAACAGTGTGTATTAATACACTAGATATCAGCCTGTGAGCAGTATGAACAGTGTGTATTAATACACTAGATATCAGCCTGAGAGCAGTATGAACAGTGTGTATTAATACACTAGATATCAGCCTGAGAGCAGTATGAACAGTGTGTATGAATACACTAGATATCAGCCTGAGAGCAGTATGAACAGTGTGTATTAATACACTAGATACACACAGCAGCCTGAGAGCAGTATGAACAGTGTGTATTAATACACTAGATACACACAGCAGCCTGAGAGCAGTATGAACAGTGTGTATTAATACACTAGATACACACAGCAGCCTGAGAGCAGTATGAACAGTGTGTATTAATACACTAGATACACACAGCAGCCTGAGAGCAGTATGAACAGTGTGTATTAATACACTAGATATCAGCCTGAGAGCAGTATGAACAGTGTGTATTAATACACTAGATATCAGCCTGAGAGCAGTATGAACAGTGTGTATTAATACACAGATATCAGCCTGAGAGCAGTATGAACAGTGTGTATTAATACACTAGATATCAGCCTGTGAGCAGTATGAACAGTGTGTATTAATACACTAGATATCAGCCTGAGAGCAGTATGAACAGTGTGTATTAATACACTAGATATCAGCCTGAGAGCAGTATGAACAGTGTGTATTAATACACTAGATATCAGCCTGAGAGCAGTATGAACAGTGTGTATGAATACACTAGATATCAGCCTGAGAGCAGTATGAACAGTGTGTATTAATACACTAGATACACACAGCAGCCTGAGAGCAGTATGAACAGTGTGTATTAATACACTAGATACACACAGCAGCCTGAGAGCAGTATGAACAGTGTGTATTAATACACTAGATACACACAGCAGCCTGAGAGCAGTATGAACAGTGTGTATTAATACACTAGATACACACAGCAGCCTGAGAGCAGTATGAACAGTGTGTATTAATACACTAGATACACACAGCAGCCTGAGAGCAGTATGAACAGTGTGTATTAATACACAGATATCAGCCTGAGAGCAGTATGAACAGTGTGTATTAATACACAGATATCAGCCTGAGAGCAGTATGAACAGTGTGTATTAATACACTAGATATCAGCCTGTGAGCAGTATGAACAGTGTGTATTAATACACTAGATATCAGCCTGAGAGCAGTATGAACAGTGTGTATTAATACACTAGATATCAGCCTGAGAGCAGTATGAACAGTGTGTATGAATACACTAGATATCAGCCTGAGAGCAGTATGAACAGTGTGTATTAATACACTAGATACACACAGCAGCCTGAGAGCAGTATGAACAGTGTGTATTAATACACTAGATACACACAGCAGCCTGAGAGCAGTATGAACAGTGTGTATTAATACACTAGATACACACAGCAGCCTGAGAGCAGTATGAACAGTGTGTATTAATACACTAGATACACACAGCAGCCTGAGAGCAGTATGAACAGTGTGTATTAATACACAGATATCAGCCTGAGAGCAGTATGAACAGTGTGTATTAATACACAGATATCAGCCTGAGAGCAGTATGAACAGTGTGTATTAATACACTAGATACACACAGCAGCCTGAGAGCAGTATGAACAGTGTGTATTAATACACTAGATACACACAGCAGCCAATGGGAGAGCTTCATCAGCAGCACGGGGTGAAACCCACCAATGAGCGCTCAGCTGGAGAAACCAGCGAGATTTCAACGTCTCATGAGGGCGAGACTCCAGAGCAAGTCGACAGAAGGACTACCCATCATGCAACGCACGAGCAAGACGTTGATCGCAACTGCGCAGGTCTCGCTCGTCTCAAACGAGCTGCTTTAACATTAAAGCCTGAACAACATATGATATCTGTTGTTTAGGCTTTAAGTCCCGCCCCTTCCTTTCACCCTGATCTTATTTATATACACTTTATTAGTCCTCTCCTAGTTCATGTCCTCTCCTAGTTCATGTCCTCTCCTCTCCTAGTTAATGTCCTCTCCTCTCCTAGTTCATGTCCTCTCCTAGTTCATATCCTCTCCTCTCCTAGTTAATGTCCTCTCCTCTCCTAGTTCATGTCCTCTCCTAGTTCATGTCCTCTCCTAGTTCATGTCCTCTCCTCTCCTAGTTCATGTCCTCTCCTAGTTCATGTCCTCTCCTAGTTCATGTCCTCTCCTAGTTCATGTCCTCTCCTCTCCTAGTTAATGTCCTCTCCTCTCCTAGTTAATGTCCTCTCCTAGTTCATATCCTCTCCTCTCCTAGTTCATGTCCTCTCCTAGTTCATGTCCTCTCCTCTCCTAGTTAATGTCCTCTCCTCTCCTAGTTCATGTCCTCTCCTAGTTCATATCCTCTCCTCTCCTAGTTAATGTCCTCTCCTCTCCTAGTTCATGTCCTCTCCTAGTTCATGTCCTCTCCTAGTTCATGTCCTCTCCTCTCCTAGTTAATGTCCTCTCCTCTCCTAGTTCATGTCCTCTCCTAGTTCATGTCCTCTCCTAGTTCATGTCCTCTCCTCTCCTAGTTAATGTCCTCTCCTCTCTTAGTTAATGTCCTCTCCTCTCCTAGTTCATGTCCTCTCCTAGTTCATGTCCTCTCCTAGTTCATGTCCTCTCCTCTCCTAGTTCATGTCCTCTCCTCTCCTAGTTAATGTCCTCTCCTCTCCTAGTTCATGTCCTCTCCTAGTTAATGTCCTCTCCTAGTTCATGTCCTCTCCTAGTTCATGTCCTCTCCTCTCCTAGTTAATGTCCTCTCCTCTCCTAGTTAATGTCCTCTCCTAGTTCATATCCTCTCCTCTCCTAGTTAATGTCCTCTCCTCTCCTAGTTCATGTCCTCTCCTAGTTCATGTCCTCTCCTCTCCTAGTTAATGTCCTCTCCTCTCCTAGTTAATGTCCTCTCCTAGTTCATGTCCTCTCCTAGTTAATGTCCTTTCCTCTCCTAGTTAATGTCCTCTCCTCTCCTAGTTAATGTCCTCTCCTAGTTAATGTCCTCTCCTAGTCGATGCCTCTGTGTCCTGTCCTCTCCTAGTGGATGTCTCTGTGTCCTCTCCTAGTGGTTGTATCTGTGTCCTCTCCTAGTGGATGTCTCTGTGTCCTCTCCTAGTGGATGTCTCTGTGTCCTCTCCTAGTGGATGTCTCTGTGTCCTCTCCTAGTGGATGTCTCTGTGTCCTCACCTAGTGGATGTCTCTGTGTCCTCTCCTAGTGTCCTCTCCTAGTGGATGTCTCCTAGTGTCCTCTCTTAGTGGATGTCTCTGTGTCCTGTCCTCTCCTAGTGGATGTCTCTGTGTCCTCTCCTAGTGGATGTCTCTGTGTCCTCCTAGTGGATGTCTCTGTGTCCTCTCCTAGTGTCCTCTCCTAGTGGATGTCTCTGTGTCCTCTCCTAGTGGATGTCTCTGTGTCCTCTCCTAGTGGATGTCTCTGTGTCCTCTCCTAGTGTCCTCTCCTAGTTAATGTCCTCTCCTAGTGGATGTCTCTGTGTCCTCTCCTAGTGGATGTCTCCTTGTCCTCTCCTAGTGTCCTCCCCTAACTGATGTGTCTCTCTCCAGGTGAACAAGCTGGGCATCGTCTCCGTCAGTGAGTTTATCTTCGTACTATTTACCTTTGAACATCTTAAACTCTGAGGGTGCTGCTCTCTGATTGGCTGCTGCAAACAATGTACTGAGAGTGCTGCTCTCTGATTGGCTGCTGTGTGTCCTGTGCTTGTTGCCTAGGTAACAGTCTGAGCGATGACATCAATGTGTTGGCGGCAGACAGGATGCTGGTGTTCGTCGCCGCCGGACGCCTCGTCAGCGCCTTCGCCCGAAACAAGGAGGTCAAAACTTTATTAACACGTCTTCACATAAAACTTTATTAACACATCTTCACATAGAACTTTATTAACACATCTTCAGATATAACTTTATTAACACATCTTCAGATATAACTTTATTAACACATCTTCAGATATAACTTTATTAACACATCTTCACATAAAACTTTATTAACACATCTTCACATAAAACTTTATTAACACATCTTCAGATATAACTTTATTAACACATCTTCACATAAAACTTTATTAACACAGCCTCTGGTTTTGACCCTCGCTGCTCCCCCTCCAGGTGGTCATGTGTTACCATGGACACGAACAGGAAGTGCGCCTGCTGCTTCCTCTCGGAGATCAGCTGGTCTCTGCCGACGCCGGGGGTGATGTCATCGTGTGGGATGTCCAGGGGGGGGGTGAGTCATGTGACCCGTTACCCATCATGCATCCTGTTACCCATGATGCATCGTGTTACCTGTTACCCATGATGCCTTGCTCTCCTCAGATATCTACCTGCGGCTGCACTTTGACTCCGCCTCCTTCTCCGTGTCGGCCATGATGCACCCGAGCACCTACCTGAACAAGGTGCTGCTGGGGAGCTCCCAGGGTGCATTGCAGCTGTGGAACATCAAGACCAGGTTAGCACGTTAGCACGTTAGCATCAGCTGATCAGATTCACTCTTCAGTTCATAACGATGATGCGTTCAGGGTCTGCAGTAACGATGATGCGTTCAGGGTCTGACTGGATGTTTGTTCTTCAGTAACGATGATGCGTTCAGGGTCTGACTGGATGTTTGTTCTTCAGTAACGATGATGCGTTCAGGGTCTGACTGGATGTTTGTTCTTCAGTAATGATGATGCGTTCAGGGTCTGACTGGATGTTTGTTCTTCAGTAACGATGATGCGTTCAGGGTCTGACTGGATGTTTGTTCTTCAGTAACGATGATGGGTTCAGGGTCTGACTGGATGTTTGTTTGTTCTTCAGTAATGATGATGCGTTCAGGGTCTGACTGGATGTTTGTTTGTTCTTCAGTAACGATGATGCGTTCAGGGTCTGACTGGATGTTTGTTCTTCAGTAACGATGATGCGTTCAGGGTCTGACTGGATGTTTGTTCTTCAGTAACGATGATGCGTTCAGGGTCTGACTGGATGTTTGTTCTTCAGTAACGATGATGCGTTCAGGGTCTGACTGGGTGTTTGTTTGTTCTTCAGTAACGATGATGCGTTCAGGGTCTGACTGGATGTTTGTTCTTCAGTAACGATGATGCGTTCAGGGTCTGACTGGGTGTTTGTTTGTTCGTCAGTAACGATGATGCGTTCAGGGTCTGACTGGATGTTTGTTCTTCAGTAATGATGATGCATTCAGGGTCTGACTGGATGTTTGTTCTTCAGTAACGATGATGCGTTCAGGGTCTGACTGGATGTTTGTTCTTCAGTAACGATGATGCGTTCAGGGTCTGACTGGGTGTTTGTTTGTTCGTCAGTAACGATGATGCGTTCAGGGTCTGACTGGATGTTTGTTCTTCAGTAATGATGATGCATTCAGGGTCTGACTGGATGTTTGTTCTTCAGTAACGATGATGCGTTCAGGGTCTGACTGGATGTTTGTTCTTCAGTAACGATGATGCGTTCAGGGTCTGACTGGATGTTTGTTCTTCAGTAACGATGATGCGTTCAGGGTCTGACTGGATGTTTGTTCTTCAGTAACGATGATGCGTTCAGGGTCTGACTGGGTGTTTGTTTGTTCTTCAGTAACGATGATGCGTTCAGGGTCTGACTGGATGTTTGTTCTTCAGTAACGATGATGCGTTCAGGGTCCGACTGCGTTCAGGGTCTGACTGGGTGTCTTTTTGTTCTCCAGTAACGATGATGCGTTCAGGGTCTGACTGGATGTTTGTTTGTTCTTCAGTAACGATGATGCGTTCAGGGTCTGACTGGATGTTTGTTTGTTCTTCAGTAACGATGATGCGTTCAGGGTCTGACTGGATGTTTGTTTGTTCTTCAGTAAGCTGCTGTTCACGTTCCCCGGCTGGTCGGCAGGCGTCACCGTGCTGCAGCAGGTACGCACTCACTCACAAAGTCCTGATGAAACAACAACAGGGATTTATCAGATTGTCTTATTGTGAAAGCATCAGCTGATAAAAGATGCATTTATTTTGAAAATCAGTGATTTTAATGAATGAGATTTTATTTCCCAGAGTCCCGCGGTGGACGTGGTGGGCGTTGGCACGGCGACGGGCCGCATCATCATTCACAACATCCGATTGGACGAGACGCTGATGAGCTTCACGCAGGACTGGGGACCAATCAGCTCGCTGGCTTTCAGGACAGGTGACGTGTTGCAACTTCTCTAAGATCTAAGTGCTCCACCTGGAATCTGCCTGAAGCATCCTCTGTGCTCCACCTGGAATCTGCCTGAAGCATCCTCTGTGCTCCAGTCAGCCTGAAGCATCCTCTGTGCTCCACCTGGAATCTGCCTGAAGCATCCTCTGTGCTCCAGTCAGCCTGAAGCATCCTCTGTGCTCCAGTCAGCCTGAAGCATCCTCTGTGCTCCAGTCAGCCTGAAGCATCCTCTGTGCTCCAGACAGCCTGAAGCATCCTCTGTGCTCCAGACAGCCTGAAGCATCCTCTGTGCTCCAGTCAGCCTGAAGCATCCTCTGTGCTCCAGTCAGCCTGAAGCATCCTCTGTGCTCCAGTCAGCCTGAAGCATCCTCTGTGCTCCAGTCAGCCTGAAGCATCCTCTGTGCTCCAGTCAGCCTGAAGCATCCTCTGTGCTCCAGACAGCCTGAAGCATCCTCTGTGCTCCAGACAGCCTGAAGCATCCTCTGTGCTCCAGTCAGCCTGAAGCATCCTCTGTGCTCCAGACAGCCTGAAGCATCCTCTGTGCTCCAGACAGCCTGAAGCATCCTCTGTGCTCCAGACAGCCTGAAGCATCCTCTGTGCTCCAGACAGCCTGAAGCATCCTCTGTGCTCCAGACAGCCTGAAGCATCCTCTGTGCTCCAGACAGCCTGAAGCATCCTCTGTGCTCCAGACAGCCTGAAGCATCCTCTGTGCTCCAGTCAGCCTGAAGCATCCTCTGTGCTCCAGTCAGCCTGAAGCATCCTCTGTGCTCCAGACAGCCTGAAGCATCCTCTGTGCTCCAGACAGCCTGAAGCATCCTCTGTGCTCCAGTCTTCAGACTTGACCGTTAAAGTGTTATCCTATCGTAGTGATGGTACAGGTGACCCCCCCCCCCCCCCCCCGGACTGGAACCTTGTTGTTGTTTATTGTTGATTGTTGTCTGCAGACGGCCCCCCCATCCTGGCGTCCGGCAGTCCGCAGGGCCATATTGCATTCTGGGACCTGGAGCGCCGTCACCTGGTGACTCAGCAGAGACACGCCCACAACACCGCCATCGCCGCGGCAACCTTCCTGCACGGAGAGCCGCTGCTCATCACCAACGGGGCCGACAACGCCATCAAGGTGACAACAACAATAATAATAACAATGTCTTTATCACATGATGACGGTTAGCGGTGGTTATCAGAACCAGGTTTATCTCCAGGTCGACCGACTCGTACGAGGAGTTCGACCTGGAGCAGACATGAGAGACAAGCAAGAATAAACACAGAGAGAGAAAACTATAATATCACAATGTAGTAAAAAATAGAATGGAATAAAATATAAAAGATAACATAAAACAGGCGGTTGTTAATCTAAAGGTCGTTAGTGTGAAGGTCGTTAGTGTGAAGGTCGTTAGTGTGAAGGTCGTTAGTGTGAAGGTTGTTAGTGTGAAGGTTAACTCCATCGTTTCTTCAGGTGTGGATATTCGACCAGGAAGGGGGCGGAGCCCGGTTGCTACGCTGTCGTCAGGGACACAGTGCCCCGCCCACCACCATCCGTCACCACGGCAACGACGGCAAGAACATCCTCAGTGCCGGTAACAACATTTATTACAACAACAACAACTGATGGTCAATGTTTGAGTCGTTGTTGCAGCTTTAATATTTACTCTACTTTCTTTTGATAACGTTATTTCATTTGATCAAATTATAAAGAATAATTTGATCAAATGAAATGTTATTTGTTGTTATTTATATTATTTACAACTTGTTCACACTGAGCTCTGCTTCCCTGAAACGCTGTTTATTTTTAAATCACATTTTGATAAGGAAGCTGTTCTGAGTGAAAGATATAGATGCTGTACATTATAGTATGTGTATGTGCTGCCCCCTGCAGGTCAGGACGGGACGCTGCAGTCCTTCTCCACGGTGCACGAGCGCTTCAACAAGAGCCTGGGTCACGGTCAGTTCTGCAGCCAATCACATGACACCACGTCCTGATCACGTGACACCACGTCCTGATCACGTGACACCACGTCCTGATCACGTGACGCCACGTCCTGATCACGTGACGCCACGTCCTGATCACGTGACGCCACGTCCTGATCACGTGACGCCACGTCCTGATCACGTGACGCCACGTCCTGATCACGTGACGCCACGTCCTGATCACGTGACGCCACGTCCTGATCACGTGACGCCACGTCCTGATCACGTGACGCCACGCTCTGATCACGTGACGCCACGTCCTGATCACGTGACGACACGCTCCGATCACGTGACACCACGCCCTGATCACGTGACACCACGTCCTGATCACGTGACGCCACGTCCTGATCACGTGACGCCACGTCCTGATCACGTGACGCCACGTCCTGATCACGTGACGCCACGTCCTGATCACGTGACGCCACGTCCTGATCACGTGACGCCACGCTCTGATCACGTGACGCCACGTCCTGATCACGTGACGACACGCTCCGATCACGTGACACCACGCCCTGATCACGTGACACCACGCTGATCAGGACGGGGTGTCACGTGATCAGGACGTCCTGATCACATGACACCACGTCCTGATCACGTGACACCATTACATTGCATTTAGCTGACGCTTTTATCCAAAGCGACTTACAATAAGTGCGTTCGACCAACAAAATAGAAACTTGAAGAAAACAGAATCATAAAGTCCATCAGGTTTCATAGAGCCAAACATTTCAAGTGCTACTCAACTGGCTTTAGGTAAGCCAGTCCTTTATTAGTATATAAGTGCTTTGTTAGTAGTTCTATTGCTCGAAGTGGAGTCGAAAGAGATGAGTTTTCAGTCTGGAAGGTGTGTAAGCTTTCTGCTGTCCTGATGTCAATGGGAGCTCATTCCACCATCTTGGAGCCAGGATAGCAAACCCACGTGTTTCTGCTGATGGGAACTTGGGTCCCCTTCGCAGTGAGGGTGCAGCGAGCCGTTTGGCTGATGCAGAGCGGAGTGCACGTGCTGGGGTGTACGGTTTAACCATGTCCTGGATGTAGGAAGGGCCAGATCCATTCGCAGCATGGTACGCAAGTACCAGTGTCTTGAAGTGGATTCTAGCAGTTACCGGAAGCCAGTGGAGGGAGCGGAGGAGCGGAGCGGTGTGGGAACATTTAGGAAGGTTGAAGACCAGACGAGCCGCTGCATTCTGGATGAGCTGCAGAGGTCGGATGGCACATGCAGGCAGACCAGCCAGGAGGGAGTTGCAGTAGTCTAGGCGTGAGATGACGAGAGCCTGGACCAGAACCTGCATGGCTTTCTGGGTCAGCTGGGGACGTATCCTCCTGATGTTGTAAAGCGTGTATCTGCAGCAACGGGTTGTAGCAGCGATGTTTGCAGTGAAGGACAGGTTGTTATCTAGGGTCACACCCAGATTCCTTGCAGTCTGAGTCGGGGAAACAACAGAGGTGCCGATGTTGATCGTTAGGTCAAGAGTGGGACAATCTTTTCCCGGAAGGAAAAGCAGTTCAGTCTTGTCAAGGTTGAGCTTGAGGTGATGAGCAGACATCCACTGAGAGGTGTCAGCTAGACAAGCAGAGATGCGTGCGACGACCTGGGTCTCTGAGCGGGGAAAGGACAGAATTAATTGGGTGTCGTCAGCGTAGCAGTGGTATGAAAAACCATGCGGGCTAATGACAGATCCGAGCGAGTTTGTGTACAGGGAGAAGAGGAGGGGACCAAGAACAGAGCCCTGAGGGACCCCTGTAGTTAATTGACAAGGCTTGGACTCGGACCCTCTCCAAGTAACCCTGTAGGTGCGGTCTTTGAGGTATGAGGTGAGGAGGGAAAGTGCAGAGCCTGAAACTCCAAGTTCTTGGAGAGTGCGAAGGAGGATCTGATGGTTCACCGTGTCGAATGCAGCAGACAGGTCCAACAGGATGATGACAGAGGAGAGGGAGGCTGCTTTAGCAGTGTGCAGTTCCTCAGTGGCAGCAAGGAGGGCAGTTTCTGTGGAGTGACCTGCCTTGAAACCAGACTGGTGCGGATCCAGAAGGTTGTTCTGATGGAGATAACAGGAGAGTTGTTTAAAGACAGCACGTTCAAGTGTTTTAGACAGGAACGGGAGGAGAGAGACAGGCCTGTAGTTTATAACATCAGACGGGTTGAGAGTGGGTTTCTTTAGGAGAGGGTTTACTCTTGCCTCCTTGAGACTGTTTGGAAAGTGACCAGAAGTTAGAGAAGTGTTGATGAAATGGGTGAGAAACGGTAGAATATCAGGAGCGATAGTCTGAAGGAGGTTTGAAGGGATAGGGTCCAGAGGACAGGTGGTAGGGCGGGCAGAGGTAATGAGGGTAAGAACCTCACTTGGAGAGAGAGGGGAAAAGGAGGTTAGTGTGTGGGTGGATGGAGGGTCTGGTGACCCAGCGGTGAGTAAAGGTGAGTCAGAAAAAGAAGAGCGAATATCATCAACCTTTTTTTCAAAGTGGTTAACAAAGTCGCTTGACAGAAGGGAGGAGGGGGAAGGGGCTTTGGGGGGGTCCAGGAGGGAGGAGGGGGAAGGGGCTTTGGGGGGGTCCAGGAGGGAGGAGGGGGAAGGGGCTTTGGGGGGGTCCAGGAGGGAGGAGGGGGAAGGGGCTTTGGGGGGGTCCAGGAGGGAGGAGGGGGAAGGGGCTTTGGGGGGGTCCAGGAGGGGGAAGGGGCTTTGGGGGGGTCCAGGAGGGTGGAGAAGATGGAAAATAGTTTTTTGGGATTGGAATAGGAAGATTGGATCTTATCTTGAAAGAAAGTGCTTTTAGCCTGAGAGATGGAAGCAGAGAAAGAGGAGAGGAGAGCCTGATAGGTTAGGAGGTCGTCACGGTGTTTGGATTTCCACCGTTTCCGCTCGGCTGCCCGAAGGACGGTTCTATTAGCACGCAGTGCATCATTTAGCCATGGAGCAGGAGGGGACTGACGAGCCTGCCGAGATGTGAGAGGACAGAGAGAGTCCAGAGAGGATGAGAGAGTAGAGAGGAGAGTTTCTGCAGCAGAGTTTGGAGGCAGGAGTTGGAACGAGTCAGAGGAAGGGAGGGCTGAGAGCACCGATGAGGCAAAGGTAGAGGGGGAGAGGGAACGAAGGTTACGGCGGACAGGTGCAGGATGAGAAGAGATTAGTTTATGTTTGGAAAGGGGTAGAGAGAATGAAATGAAGAAGTGATCGGAGGTGTGGAGCGGGTTTACAGAGAGGTTAGAAGTAGTGCAGTTCCTTGAGAATATGAGATCAAGGACATTGCCAGCTTTATGAGTTGGTGGGGATGGAGACCGTGAGAAAGCAAAGGCGGTTAACAGAGATGTTAGTTCGTCTATCTTCCCTGTCTGGAGGTTGAAGTCTCCGAGAAGTACAGCGGGAGGGCCAGTTTCAGGGATGTGTGAGAGGAGATTATCTAATTCCTCCAAGAAGTCCCCCAAGGCGCCTGGTGGACGGTAGAGAACAACAATGGTTCATTGTATAGGATGGGTTACTGTCTGGGTCTGGGTGTATGGGAGAAGGAATATGCTGTGGAGAGAGCTGCTGGGGTGGATGTGTTGGATGGAGTAATCCAGGTCTCAGTGAGAGCAAGGAAACCCAGAGACTGCAGGGAAGCGTAGCCAGAGATGAAGTCAGCCTTAGGAACAGCTGACTGGCAGTTCCACAGGCCGCCTGAAACTAGATGTCGGATGTCAGTGGAGCATGTGGGATAGACGAGAGCAGGCCGGTTATATCGATTAGGAGATACACGGGGCCAGTGATAATTGCGAGAAGACACATGAACAGGAATGGAGAAAATACACATGATTATAGCAAGAGGGGCTAAACAACCAAATGAAATAAAACACCAGCGATACTTAGCTCAATCAAAGTAGGATTTGCCTCCTCTTTGCCACCCTCGTGACTCCAGCAGGACTCTAATGTCTTTGTCAGTCTGATCACGTGACACCACGTCCTGATCACGTGACACCACGTCCTGATCACGTGACACCACATCCTGATCACGTGACACCACCATAGACTGTATATATAAATGGACGTAGTGTCCGTGACGTCACCCATAGGATTCTGCAGAGTTGCCGTGAAGCCCTTAGTAGGCGGAGTCGGCCACTAACGGCTCGACTGTGACGTCAGAGTCTAATCCCGCCTGCTCCAAATAAGGGCAAAGAGGCGGAGCCGAGGCGGGACCTGCTGCCTCCGAACTGGAAGTAAACAGAGCTAGCTCAGGCTAAGAAGCTAAGCTAACATGAAATACATGCATACCAAGTTACTGCTAACAGTGTAGTTCCCCTATATAAACGTTACATTCATAATCAAATGAGACAATCTGCAAGAGAATTAGCTATATTTTGTTATTCTTAATGCTTGTCATTCACACGTTGAGAAAAGACGGACTCCCCCGCCCGGACCTAACGGAGCCGCAGTGGGCTAGCTCCGGGACGCCGGCTGGAGCTAGCCCCCTGCGGCTCCGTTAGCTCCGGCGGCCACCACTGGGATAATTGGGTCCCCTATTAACATTTGCTCCCGTTTAGCATTATGGGCGTCATAGCCATAGACTATACAAGTCTTACCCAAGGCTGAATCATAAACTAAAATGTATATGTATGCATAAAGGGTTACGTCCTTAGCTGGCTAATAAGTAGCAAGCTAAGCTACCAAGCACACAAACACCTGCGAACGGGGTTAACATGTATAATATTATCATTTTAGACTTCTTGGAAGTTCTGTTAGTACATTCAAGCGCACAGCACGACATTTTAATTGTCTGGTATTTGTAACAATATTCCCTAAAAGGCACAATCACCACGAACACGGCTAAAGCTAAAGGGTCAAGTACAGTACTATGACTAACTAACGTTGTAGCCTCTATGGTTGTAGCCTAGCAGAGTGGACAAGTTGCTGTTAGCTGACAGTGAGGCATGTACGTGTCCATCAACGTGACCACGCCCTAATTTATGCAAACACTTTAAGACCTAATATAAATAAAAGGGTCGTGTTAGAAAACAATTCACTCACAGATTCATAATCATGAAGGTGGAATTTAACTATATCGATAATAATATGTATTGCATCCATGGGTACAAACATTTTAACATGGGGGTCTATGGAAATTGCTCCTTTCTGCAGCCAGTCCCTAGCGGCCCATGTATGAACTGCAGTGTGTGGCACTTCCGTATTGGCTTCCCGGCTGTTCCCCAGAGTTTGCCGCTTGGACACCACGTCCTGATCACGTGACACCACATCCTGATCATGTGACACCACGTCCCGATCACGTGACGCCACGTCCCGATCACGTGACGCCACGTCCCGATCACATCACGTGACGCCACGTCCCGATCACGTGACGCCACGTCCCGATCACGTGACGCCACGTCCCGATCACGTGACATCACGTGACGCCACGTCCCGATCACGTGACGCCACGTCCCGATCACGTGAGGCCACGCTCCGATCAGGTGACGCCACGTCCCGATCAGGTGACGCCACGCTCCGATCAAGTGACGCCACGCTCCGATCACGTGACGCCACGTCCCGATCACGTGACGCCACGTCCCGATCACGTGAGGCCACGCTCCGATCAGGTGCCGCCACGCTCCGATCAGGTGCCGCCACGCTCCGATCAGGTGACGCCACGCTCCGATCAGGTGAAGCCACGCTCCGATGACGTGACGCCACGCTGATCAGGACGGGGTGTCACGTGATCAGGACGACCTGATCACATGACACCACGTCCTGATCACATGACACCACGCTCCGATCACATGACGCCACGTCCTGATCACATGACACCACGCCCTGATCACATGACACCACGTCCTGATCACATTGGTCCACTGTTTGATTTGGTATCCATGGTAACAACCGTCTGTGTGTGTGTGTTCAGGCTCCATCAACAAGAAGAAGGAGAAGAAGAAGAAGAAGGGTCTGACGTTCGAGCACCTGCGTCTCCCCGCCATCACTGCGCTGTCCTCTGGTGGGTGATGATTACCATTAGCTTCATTAGCATATTCAAACACTTCAGGAACTGCCCGGGATGAAGTGTTAATCTCATAATCGTTAGCTTTACAAAGCGCCTGTTAGCGTTAGCTTTACAAAGCGCCTGTTAGCGTTAGCTTTACATAGCGCCTGTTAGCGCTAGCTTTACATAGCGCCTGTTAGCGTTAGCTTTACATAGATGCATCCTATGGAGCGTTAGCTTTACAAAGCGCCTGTTAGCGTTAGTTTTACAAAGCGCCTGTTAGCGTTAGCTTTACATAGCGCCTGTTAGCGTTAGCTTTACATACATTAATCCTGTTAGCATTAGCTTTACATAAATTCATCCTGTGGGTTAGCTGTACCCACAGGATGTACATAAATTAATCCTATTAGCATTAGCTCTACAAAGCGCCTGTTAGCGTTAGCTGTACAAAGCGCCTGTTAGCGTTAGCTGTACATAGATTCATCCTGTTAGCGTTAGCTGTACATAGATTCATCCTGTTAGCATTAGCTGTACATAGATTCATCCTGTTAGCGTTAGCTTTACAAAGCGCCTGTTAGCGTTAGCTTTACAAAGTGCCTTTTAGCGCTAGCTTTACAAAGCGCCTGTTAGCGCTAGCTTTACAAAGCGCCTGTTAGCGCTAGCTTTACATACATTCATCCTGTTAGCGTTAGTTTTACATACATTCATCCTGTTAGCGTTAGCTTTACATAGATTCATCCTGTTAGCGTTAGCTTTACATACATTCATCCTGTTAGCGTTAGCTTTACATAGATTCATCCTGTTAGCGTTAGCTTTACAAAGCGCCTGTTAGCGTTAGCTTTACAAAGCGCCTTTTAGCGTTAGCTTTACAAAGCGCCTTTTAGCGCTAGCTTTACAAAGCGCCTGTTAGCGCTAGCTTTACATACATTCATCCTGTTAGCGTTAGTTTTACAAAGCACCTGTTAGCATTAGCTTTACATAGCGCCTCATTAGCACATTCAAACACTTCAGAAACTGTCAGCGATGAAGCTTTAATCTCATAATCGAGCTGGAGTTTCACCTCATTGGAGTTTACTCCTGTCACTCAAATGCTGGCGAGGGGGCGGGTCTTATCTCCATGAGATACTATGGTAGATACAAACAACAACAAATACATATTTTACAGTGATTTAATTATAATACACGTTTCAAAATGATGCCGAACGAATAACATAGTGATTAGTAAATACCCTGACTGACTATGTGCAAGGCGGCGATGGATCAGGCTAGGCTAACGTGTAGCTTTATGAACCCTCTGATGATTGACAGTTGACTGCTCGTCAGTCGGACTGGGACGGCATCGTGGCGTGTCACCGCGGTCGCCTAGCAACCACCACCTGGAACTACCAGCGGTGCACCATGGGAGATCATCACCTTCAGCCGCCAAGAGAACACCGCACCGGCATCGCCACGGTAACATCAGATCACATCAGAAGGACTTTATTGATCCCAATGTGTGAAATGTTGGCGTTGCAGCAGCATAAAGAAACAAGGCATTGAACATTAGAGACATTAAAATAAATAAACTATTCAAAATGTAAACGTCTCAAATAGAAATAAAATAGTGTTAATAAAGTAGAAAATAGACATGTTGAGAGAGAGAGACAGATAGATAAAAGGCTAAATGTAGGAGACGTGAGGCTGGGTAAAATCAATATTAAGCTATTTATAACTAAAGTGTTGAACTAACTGTAAACAGAAGTGATGGCTCTGAGCTGATGCTGCGTTCAGGTGCTCTGATACCTGCAGTTTATTAGAGTGTCAGTGTGTGTGAGGGGAGCTGCAATGATGACCAATTAGGACACCTTTGATTCTCCATGAAGACGACTTTATAAATCTGAGCAGCTCCTCCTCCTCTCTCTGAAACGCCTGTTTACACCACAGCGACTAAGCTCCTCCCCCTGCTCTCTCAGCGTCATGTGACTTCCTGTTTCTGCTCCCCAGGCTGTCGACATCACTTCCTGTGGTAACTTTGCTGTGATTGGCTCGTCGAGCGGGCGCGTCGATGTTTACAACCTTCAGTCCGGCCTTCACCGCGGGGGGCTGGGGGCGGAGAGAGGTACGCTGCTCTGTGATTGGTCCCTTCACCTGCTCTGTAATTTGTCCGTTCAGCTGCTCTGTGATTGGTCCCTTCACCTGCTCTGTGATTGGTCCCTTCACCTGCTCTGTGATTGGTCCGTTCTGTCTGTCCCTCACTAACCCCGCCCTCTCTCTCTCTCTCTCTCTCAGCTCACAGTGGGGCGGTGCGAGGCGTCGCCACGGAGACCCTGAATCAGATGACCTTTACAGCAGGCTCTGATTGGCTCCTCAAGTTCTGGCGCTTCAAGACCAGGAAGCAGGAAGGGGAGCTAAAGCTACCTGCTGCGCCAGCTAGCATGATGCTACACAGAGACAGGTAGCTAACGGTTAGCTTGATGCTACCCAGAGACCGGTAGCTTTGTTTTTGTCTTTATTAGGATCCCCATTAGCACTAGCATGAGCATTGGCTATTCAACAGCTAACAGCTAGCATGATGCTACACAGAGACAGGTAGCTAACAGCTAGCATGATGCTACACAGAGACAGGTAGCTAAGGGTTAGCATGATGCTACACAGAGACAGGTAGCTAACAGCTAGCATGATGCTACACAGAGACAGGTAGCTAAGGGTTAGCATGATGCTACACAGAGACAGGTAGCTAAGGGTTAGCATGATGCTACACAGAGACAGGTAGCTAACAGCTAGCATGATGCTACACAGAGACGGTTAGCTAACAGTTAGCATGATGCTACACAGAGACAGGTAGCTAACAGCTAGCATGATGCTACACAGAGACAGGTAGCTAAGGGTTAGCATGATGCTACACAGAGACATGTAGCTAACAGCTAACATGATGCTACACAGAGACGGTTAGCTAACAGTTAGCATGATGATACACAGAGACAGGTAGCTAAGGGTTAGCATGATGCTACACAGAGACATGTAGCTAACAGCTAGCATGATGATACACAGAGACAGGTAGCTAATGGTTAGCATGTGTCACTTGACCAGCTTCTTCCTTGTGTTGTTTATGTTTATATTCCTTATTAGCATGCTAACAGTGTTGTTTCTTCACGTTAGTGGGATGTTAGCATTAGCGCTGGACGACTTCACGCTGCTGGTTGTTGACATAGAAACCAGACGGGTCGTAAGGAAGTTCGCCGGTCACCAAGGCAACATCAACGACATGGTGGGTACAGGAAAGCTAACACGCTAACATCCTGATGCTCAATAACAGCTAACATGCTAACTCTGTTCCTCTCTGCAGACCTTCAGCCCTGATGGCCGCTGGCTGGTTACCGTGGCGATGGACTGCACCATCCGGACCTGGGACCTCCCCTCTGGAAGGTGAGAGTGGAACGGTCCGCTCGATTTAACTTTATTGTTCAACGACACGTTGACAGCAACCTTTATCTCTTCTTCTTCAGCCTTGTCGACTGTTTCCTGGTTGCCATGGCGCCCACCAGCGTGTCGCTGTCGCCGACGGGAGACTTCCTGGTTACGACACACGTCGACAGTCTGGGTGTTTACCTCTGGTCAGAACCAATCACATCGCAGGATTCATATTGATTAATATGTTTAAATACATTATTATATAACCTCGCTCTGTGTAGAACACTGATCTCCAGCAGCCAATCACAGTGCCGTCTCTCCCTCAGGACCAATAAGAGCCTGTGTGGACCCGTCGGGCTCCGCCCCCTCCCGGCTGACTTCCTGCCGACGGAGGAGACGCTGCCCGGCGTCACGGCAGACGCTTCTGAACAGGAAGTGACATCAGAGGACTTTGATGATGCGTACGAGTCAGCTGAGCAGCTGGGGGCGGAGCTAGTGACGCTTTCTCTGCTGCCAGAGTCACGGTGGAAGAGTCTGATGCACCTGGACACCATCAAGGTGAGACACACCTGAGACACCTGTTACTGAGGGTCTATCTAGTCTACAGGTGAGACACCTGTTACTGAGGGTCTATCTAGTCTACAGGTGAGACACCTGTTACTGAGGGTCTATCTAGTCTACAGGTGAGACACCTGTTACTGAGGGTCTATCTAGTCTACAGGTGAGACACCTGGGCAAACACTCACTCAGAACCTTCCTAAAGATAAACTGACAATCCCAACCCAACTTTGTCCACCAGGTGGTTAGAAATATATTGCATATATTTAACGTGTGTGTCTCTCTCTCTCTCCCTCTCTCTGTGTCTCTCTCTGTCTCTCTGTGTCTCTCTCTCTCTGTCTCTCTGTGTCTCTCTCTCTGTGTCTCTCTCTGTGTCTCTCTCTGTGTCTCTGTCCCTCTCTCTGTGTCTCTCTGTGTCTCTCTCTCTGTCCCTCTGTGTCTGTGTCTCTCTCTCTCTCTGCCTCTGTCTCTCTCTCTATGTGTCTCTCTGTGTCTCTCTGTGTCTCTCTCTGTCTCTCTCTCTATGTGTCTCTCTCTGTCTCTCTCTCTATGTGTCTCTCTCTCTCTCTCTCAGAGGAGGAATAAGCCCTCCGCCCCCCCCTCAGCTCCTCCCTCCGCTCCCTTCTTCCTCCCGACGGTCACCGGCCTGACGCCTCGATTCACGTCTCCCGTGGCAACAGAAGAAACTCAGGTGAGGTTCAGGTAGCGAGGACACAGAGAGAGAATGGAGCTTCAGGGGAACATCCCTGCTTCCTGACATCACTCCAGAGCTCTCATAACACCTGATCAATCACACCTGATCAATCACACCTGATCAATCACACCTGCTCAATCACACCTGATCAATAACACCTGATCAATTACACCTGATCAGATCAATCACACCTGATCAATCACACCTGATCACTCACACCTGCTCAATAACACCTGCTCAATAACACCTGATCAATAACACCTGATCAATCACACCTGATCAGATCAATCACACCTGATCAAGCACACCTGATCAGATCAATCACACCTGATCAATCACACCTGATCAATAACACCTGATCAATCACACCTGATCAATCACACCTGCTCAATAACACCTGATCAATCACACCTGCTCAATCACACCTGATCAAGCACACCTGCTCAATCACACCTGCTCAATCACACCTGATCAATCACACCTGATCAATAACACCTGATCAATCACACCTGATCAGATCAATCACACCTGATCAAGCACACCTGATCAGATCAATCACACCTGATCAATCACACCTGATCAATAACACCTGATCAATCACACCTGATCAATCACACCTGCTCAATCACACCTGATCAATCACACCTGATCAATCACACCTGCTCAATCACACCTGATCAATAACACCTGCTCAATCACACCTGATCAGATCAATCACACCTGATCAATCACACCTGCTCAATCACACCTGATCAATCACACCTGATCAATCACACCTGCTCCTAGCAGAAGATGTCCCTTCAGCTGTGTTTTATTTGTCAGTTCATAGAGGTGTTATCTTCACGCTCACCACTGAGGGTCGTTCTGTGCCTTGTTTTGCTTCATGCTGCTGCAGGATGAATAAAGTACCTCTTATGTTATTATCTAATTGTTGTTGTTGTTGTTGTTGCAGTCTCGCCTGCTGGGCTCCTCTCTGCTGACGCAGCGCTCTGAGTTCCTCTCCGACCTGCAGGCGGCGCTGCAGACCTCCTGCTGTGAGGCTCACCCTAACACCTGATATTATTGAATGGGTTCATTTCATATCTATAAAACACATCTGATGAGACTATGTTTATCATTTAATGAATCTTTCATTGTGTAACACTCTGTTCCTGTAGACCTCTATGCACCGGGTCATGTGATCAGTTTAAATTATCTATTTTGGGTTTATTTATTCTGGATATGTATTTCTGTTAGAAAACCCTCCCTGGTCCCCGGCTTGAGCTTCAACCTCAGGATCCATTATTTATGATCCTCTCAACAATAAAAAAAGAGAATTAGTTGGTTCTGACTTTTTCTCAAAATTCTCACTTTTTCTAAAAAATCTAACTTTTTCTAAAAATGTAGACTTTTTCTCAAAATTCTCACTTTTTCTCAAAAATCTCACTTTTTCTAAAAATGTTGACTTTTTCTCAAAATTCTCACTTTTTATAAAAAAAATCTGACTTTGTAAAACAAATCTCACTTTTTCTAAAATAATCTCACTTTTTTTTTTTAATCTCACTTTTTATAAAAAATTCTCACTTTTTATAAAAAATCTCACTTTTTCTAATTTTGTTCTCACTTTTCCTCAAAAATCTCACTTTTTCTCAAAAATCTCACTTTTTCTAATTTTGTTCTCACTTTTTCTAAAAATTCTCACTTTTTCTAAAAATTCTCACTTTTTCTAATTTTGTTCTCACTTTTTCTCAAAATTCTCACTTTTTCTCAAAATTCTCACTTTTTCTAAAAAAATCTCACTTTTCCTCAAAATTCTCACTTTTTCTAATTTTGTTCTCACTTTTTCTCAAAATTCTCACTTTTTCTAAAAAAATCTCACTTTTCCTCAAAATGGTCACTTTTCCTCAAAATGGTCACTTTCTCTCAAAATGGTCACTTTCTCAAAATGGTCACTTTCTCTCAAAATGGTCACTTTTCCTCAAAATGGTCACTTTCTGAATCCCACATGCCTCAAGCTGTCCTGATGCTCTTCTCGTGATCATCCTTCCTGTCATGAACTCAGCTCCAGTTGGGATACCTTTGTTAGCATTGGTCACGTTGGAGGAGGATAATAATATCTCTCTCTCCGTGCAGTCGATCGCCCGCTGAGTCTCCTGAAGGATTGTGGGCCGGCAGCGGTCTCCGTGGAGATCACCTGTCTGACATCACTAGGGGGCGGAGCCACATCACCAGGGGGCGGAGCCAGTCTGCTGCCCGCCTTCATCCAGATGATTGACAGCATGCTGGCCAGTGGGCGGGACTTCGACCTGGCGCAGGGTTACCTGGCGCTTTTCCTGAAGGTAAGCCAATCAGAGCGCAACATTCAATTCATGTGACCCTTTCAAAATAAAGGTCGTGCACCTGGAAGTGTTAGTCGCTCTTAACCTGTTGAACCCATCATCTGCAGGAAAGCGTCTGAGGGCTGCTCAATTAATCGCATTTTAATCGCAATTACGATTATGGCTTGCAACGATTACGAAAACAACGTAATCGAAATAAAACAATAATTTTTTATTATTATTATTACTTTTTCTTTTTGGTTTTTCAGTTATTCTTAAAGTGATCAGCTGTTAAAAACATAATGTTCACATGTTTTATCTCCAATAAATGGATGTTTTCAAAGTAAATGGATAATCGTTTTTAATAATCGTGATATCAGTCATTGACCCAAATAATGGAGATTATGATTGTTGCCATAGCCGAGCAGCTCTGAATGTTTCATATCCGTGTAACGGGAAGAAACTCAGCTAACGAAACACGTGGCTAGCGCTCAGCCTCTGCGTTAGCCACGTGCAAAAAAATGCTAACGGCGTTTGAACAGAAACTCACTCATAACACCGTTATGACTTATCGTAGCTGCACATCCAACCCATCGATTAGCATCGTGAGAAGACACAAAATCGATAGGTATCTATCTCATCACTCCATGATCAGAACTCGCAAACT
>JAPTMU010000269.1:24529-72571 GCA_028583405.1 Pogonophryne albipinna
CGAGATGTGAGAGGACAGAGAGAGTCCAGAGAGGGATGAGAGAGTAGAGAGGAGAGTTTCTGCAGCAGAGTTTGGAGGCAGGAGTTGAACGAGTCAGAGGGAAGGGAGGGCTGAGAGCACCGATGAGGCAAAGGTAGAGGGGGAGAGGGAACGAAGGTTTACGGCGGACAGGTGCAGGATGAGAAGAGATTAGTTTATGTTTGGAAAGGGGTAGAGAGAGAATGAAATGAAGAAGTGATCGGAGGTGTGGAGCGGGTTTACAGAGAGGTTAAGAAGTAGAGCAGTTCCTTGAGAATATGAGATCAAGGACATTGCCAGCTTTATGAGTTGGTGGGGATGGAGACCGTGAGAAAGCAAAGGCGGTTAACAGAGATGTTAGTTCGTCTATCTTCCCTGTCTGGAGGTTGAAGTCTCCGAGAAGTACAGCGGGAGGGCCAGTTTCAGGGATGTGTGAGAGGAGATTATCTAATTCCTCCAAGAAGTCCCCAAGGCGCCTGGTGGACGGTAGAGAACAACAATGGTTCATTGTATAGGATGGGTTACTGTCTGGGTCTGGGTGTATGGAGAAGGAATATGCTGTGGAGAGAGCTGCTGGGGTGGATGTGTTGGATGGAGTAATCCAGGTCTCAGTGAGAGCAAGGAAACCCAGAGACTGCAGGGAAGCGTAGCCAGAGATGAAGTCAGCCTTAGGAACAGCTGACTGGCAGTTCCACAGGCCCCCTGAAACTAGATGTCGGATGTCAGTGGAGCATGTGGGATAGACGAGAGCAGGCCGGTTATATCGATTAGGAGATACACGGGGCCAGTGATAATTGCGAGAAGACACATGAACAGGAATGGAGAAAATACACATGATTATAGCAAGAGGGGCTAAACAACCAAATGAAATAAAACACCAGCGATACTTAGCTCAATCAAAGTAGGATTTGCCTCCTCTTTGCCACCCTCGTGACTCCCGCAGGACTCTAATGTCTTTGTCAGTCTGATCACGTGACACCACGTCCTGATCACGTGACACCACGTCCTGATCACGTGACACCACATCCTGATCACGTGACACCACCATAGACTATATATAAATGGACGTAGTGTCCGTGACGTCACCCATAGGATTCTGCAGAGTTTGCCGTGAAGCCCTTAGTAGGCGGAGTCGGCCACTAACGGCTCGACTGTGACGTCAGAGTCTAATCCCGCCTGCTCCAAATAAGGGCAAAGAGGCGGAGCCGAGGCGGGACCTGCTGCCTCCGAACTGGAAGTAAACAGAGCTAGCTCAGGCTAAGAAGCTAAGCTAACATGAAATACATGTATACCAAGTTATTGCTAACAGTGTAGTTCCCCTATATAAACGTTACATTCATAATCAAATGAGACAATCTGGCAAGAGAATTAGCTATATTTTGTTATTCTTAATTGCTTGTCATTCACACGTTGAGAAAAGACGGACTCCCCCGCCCGGACCTAACGGAGCCGCAGTGGGCTAGCTCCGGGACGCCGGCTGGAGCTAGCCCCCTGCGGCTCCGTTAGCTCCGGCGGCCACCACTGGGATAATTGGGTCCCCTATTAACATTTGCTCCCGTTTAGCATTATGGGCGTCATAGCCATAGACTATACAAGTCTTACCCAAGGCTGAATCATAAACTAAAATGTATATGTATGCATAAAGGGTTACGTCCTTAGCTGGCTAATAAGTAACAAGCTAAGCTACCAAGCACACAAACACCTGCGAACGGGGTTAACATGTATAATATTATCATTTTAGACTTCTTGGAAGTTCTGTTAGTACATTCAAGCGCACAGCACGACATTTTAATTGTCTGGTATTTGTAACAATATTCCCTAAAAGGCACAATCACCACGAATACGGCTAAAGCTAAAGGGTCAAGTACAGTACTATGACTAACTAACGTTGTAGCCTCTATGGTTGTAGCCTAGCAGAGTGGACAAGTTGCTGTTAGCTGACAGTGAGGCATGTACGTGTCCATCAACGTGACCACGCCCTAATTTATGCAAACACTTTAAGACCTAATATAAATAAAAAGGGTCGTGTTAGAAACAATTCACTCACAGATTCATAATCATGAAGGTGGAATTTAACTATATCGATAATAATATGTTATTGCATCCATGGGTACAAACATTTTAACATGGGGGTCTATGGAAATTGCTCCTTTTCTGCAGCCAGTCCCTAGCGGCCCATGTATGAACTGCAGTGTGTGGCACTTCCGTATTGGCTTCCCGGCTGTTCCCCAGAGTTTGCCGCTTGGACACCACGTCCTGATCACGTGACACCACATCCTGATCATGTGACACCACGTCCCGATCACGTGACGCCACGTCCCGATCACGTGACGCCACGTCCCGATCACATCACGTGACGCCACGTCCCGATCACGTGAGGCCACGCTCCGATCAGGTGACGCCACGTCCCGATCAGGTGACGCCACGCTCCGATCAAGTGACGCCACGCTCCGATCACGTGACGCCACGTCCCGATCACGTGACGCCACGTCCCGATCACGTGAGGCCACGCTCCGATCAGGTGCCGCCACGCTCCGATCAGGTGCCGCCACGCTCCGATCAGGTGACCGCCACGCTCCGATCAGGTGACGCCACGCTCCGATCATGTGAAGCCACGCTCCGATCAGGTGACGCCACGCTGATCAGGACGGGGTGTCACGTGATCAGGACGACCTGATCACATGACACCACGTCCTGATCACATGACACCACGCTCCGATCACATGACGCCACGTCCTGATCACATGACGCCACGTCCCGATCACGTGAGGCCACGCTCCGATCAGGTGCCGCCACGCTCCGATCAGGTGACGCCACGCTCCGATCAGGTGACGCCACGCTCCGATCAGGTGAAGCCACGCTCCGATGACGTGACGCCACGCTGATCAGGACGGGGTGTCACGTGATCAGGACGACCTGATCACATGACACCACGTCCTGATCACATGACACCACGCTCCGATCACATGGACGGCCACGTCCTGATCACATGACACACACGCCCTGATCACATGACACCACGTCCTGATCACATTGGTCCACTGTTTGATTTGGTATCCATGGTAACAACCGTCTGTGTGTGTGTGTTCAGGCTCCATCAACAAGAAGAAGGAGAAGAAGAAGAAGAAGGGTCTGACGTTCGAGCACCTGCGTCTCCCCGCCATCACTGCGCTGTCCTCTGGTGGGTGATGATTACCATTAGCTTCATTAGCATATTCAAACACTTCAGGAACTGCCCGGGATGAAGTGTTAATCTCATCATCGTTAGCTTTACAAAGCGCCTGTTAGCGTTAGCTTTACAAAGCGCCTGTTAGCGTTAGCTTTACATAGCGCCTGTTAGCGCTAGCTTTACATAGCGCCTGTTAGCGTTAGCTTTACATAGATGCATCCTATGGAGCGTTAGCTTTACAAAGCGCCTGTTAGCGTTAGTTTTACAAAGCGCCTGTTAGCGTTAGCTTTACATAGCGCCTGTTAGCGTTAGCTTTACATACATTAATCCTGTTAGCATTAGCTTTACATAAATTCATCCTGTGGGTTAGCTGTACCCACAGGATGTACATAAATTAATCCTATTAGCATTAGCTCTACAAAGCACCTGTTAGCGTTAGCTGTACAAAGCGCCTGTTAGCGTTAGCTGTACATAGATTCATCCTGTTAGCGTTAGCTGTACATAGATTCATCCTGTTAGCATTAGCTGTACATAGATTCATCCTGTTAGCGTTAGCTTTACAAAGCGCCTGTTAGCGTTAGCTTTACAAAGTGCCTTTTAGCGCTAGCTTTACAAAGCGCCTGTTAGCGCTAGCTTTACAAAGCGCCTGTTAGCGCTAGCTTTACATACATTCATCCTGTTAGCGTTAGTTTTACATACATTCATCCTGTTAGCGTTAGCTTTACATAGATTCATCCTGTTAGCGTTAGCTTTACATACATTCATCCTGTTAGCGTTAGCTTTACATAGATTCATCCTGTTAGCGTTAGCTTTACAAAGCGCCTGTTAGCGTTAGCTTTACAAAGCGCCTTTTAGCGTTAGCTTTACAAAGCGCCTTTTAGCGCTAGCTTTACAAAGCGCCTGTTAGCGCTAGCTTTACATACATTCATCCTGTTAGCGTTAGTTTTACAAAGCACCTGTTAGCATTAGCTTTACATAGCGCCTCATTAGCACATTCAAACACTTCAGAAACTGTCAGCGATGAAGCTTTAATCTCATAATCGAGCTGGAGTTTCACCTCATTGGAGTTTACTCCTGTCACTCAAATGCTGGCGAGGGGGCGGGTCTTATCTCCATGAGATACTATGGTAGATACAAACAACAACAAATACATATTTTACAGTGATTTAATTATAATACACGTTTCAAAATGATGCCGAACGAATAACATAGTGATTAGTAAATACCCTGACTGACTATGTGCAAGGCGGCGATGGATCAGGCTAGGCTAACGTGTAGCTTTATGAACCCTCTGATGATTGACAGTTACTGCTCGTCAGTCGGACTGGGACGGCATCGTGGCGTGTCACCGCGGTCGCCTAGCAACCACCACCTGGAACTACCAGCGGTGCACCATGGGAGATCATCACCTTCAGCCGCCAAGAGAACACCGCACCGGCATCGCCACGGTAACATCAGATCACATCAGAAGGACTTTATTGATCCCAATGTGTGAAATGTTGGCGTTGCAGCAGCATAAAGAAACAAGGCATTGAACATTAGAGACATTAAAATAAATAAACTATTCAAAATGTAAACGTCTCAAATAGAAATAAAATAGTGTTAATAAAGTAGAAAATAGACATGTTGAGAGAGAGAGACAGATAGATAAAAGGCTAAATGTAGGAGACGTGAGGCTGGGTAAAATCAATATTAAGCTATTTATAACTAAAGTGTTGAACTAACTGTAAACAGAAGTGATGGCTCTGAGCTGATGCTGCGTTCAGGTGCTCTGATACCTGCAGTTTATTAGAGTGTCAGTGTGTGTGAGGGGAGCTGCAATGATGACCAATTAGGACACCTTTGATTCTCCATGAAGACGACTTTATAAATCTGAGCAGCTCCTCCTCCTCTCTCTGAAACGCCTGTTTACACCACAGCGACTAAGCTCCTCCCCCTGCTCTCTCAGCGTCATGTGACTTCCTGTTTCTGCTCCCCAGGCTGTCGACATCACTTCCTGTGGTAACTTTGCTGTGATTGGCTCGTCGAGCGGGCGCGTCGATGTTTACAACCTTCAGTCCGGCCTTCACCGCGGGGGGCTGGGGGCGGAGAGAGGTACGCTGCTCTGTGATTGGTCCCTTCACCTGCTCTGTAATTTGTCCGTTCAGCTGCTCTGTGATTGGTCCCTTCACCTGCTCTGTGATTGGTCCCTTCACCTGCTCTGTGATTGGTCCGTTCTGTCTGTCCCTCACTAACCCCGCCCTCTCTCTCTCTCTCTCTCTCAGCTCACAGTGGGGCGGTGCGAGGCGTCGCCACGGAGACCCTGAATCAGATGACCTTTACAGCAGGCTCTGATTGGCTCCTCAAGTTCTGGCGCTTCAAGACCAGGAAGCAGGAAGGGGAGCTAAAGCTACCTGCTGCGCCAGCTAGCATGATGCTACACAGAGACAGGTAGCTAACGGTTAGCTTGATGCTACCCAGAGACCGGTAGCTTTGTTTTTGTCTTTATTAGGATCCCCATTAGCACTAGCATGAGCATTGGCTATTCAACAGCTAACAGCTAGCATGATGCTACACAGAGACAGGTAGCTAACAGCTAGCATGATGCTACACAGAGACAGGTAGCTAAGGGTTAGCATGATGCTACACAGAGACAGGTAGCTAACAGCTAGCATGATGCTACACAGAGACAGGTAGCTAAGGGTTAGCATGATGCTACACAGAGACAGGTAGCTAAGGGTTAGCATGATGCTACACAGAGACAGGTAGCTAACAGCTAGCATGATGCTACACAGAGACGGTTAGCTAACAGTTAGCATGATGCTACACAGAGACAGGTAGCTAACAGCTAGCATGATGCTACACAGAGACAGGTAGCTAAGGGTTAGCATGATGCTACACAGAGACATGTAGCTAACAGCTAACATGATGCTACACAGAGACGGTTAGCTAACAGTTAGCATGATGATACACAGAGACAGGTAGCTAAGGGTTAGCATGATGCTACACAGAGACATGTAGCTAACAGCTAGCATGATGATACACAGAGACAGGTAGCTAATGGTTAGCATGTGTCACTTGACCAGCTTCTTCCTTGTGTTGTTTATGTTTATATTCCTTATTAGCATGCTAACAGTGTTGTTTCTTCACGTTAGTGGGATGTTAGCATTAGCGCTGGACGACTTCACGCTGCTGGTTGTTGACATAGAAACCAGACGGGTCGTAAGGAAGTTCGCCGGTCACCAAGGCAACATCAACGACATGGTGGGTACAGGAAAGCTAACACGCTAACATCCTGATGCTCAATAACAGCTAACATGCTAACTCTGTTCCTCTCTGCAGACCTTCAGCCCTGATGGCCGCTGGCTGGTTACCGTGGCGATGGACTGCACCATCCGGACCTGGGACCTCCCCTCTGGAAGGTGAGAGTGGAACGGTCCGCTCGATTTAACTTTATTGTTCAACGACACGTTGACAGCAACCTTTATCTCTTCTTCTTCAGCCTTGTCGACTGTTTCCTGGTTGCCATGGCGCCCACCAGCGTGTCGCTGTCGCCGACGGGAGACTTCCTGGTTACGACACACGTCGACAGTCTGGGTGTTTACCTCTGGTCAGAACCAATCACATCGCAGGATTCATATTGATTAATATGTTTAAATACATTATTATATAACCTCGCTCTGTGTAGAACACTGATCTCCAGCAGCCAATCACAGTGCCGTCTCTCCCTCAGGACCAATAAGAGCCTGTGTGGACCCGTCGGGCTCCGCCCCCTCCCGGCTGACTTCCTGCCGACGGAGGAGACGCTGCCCGGCGTCACGGCAGACGCTTCTGAACAGGAAGTGACATCAGAGGACTTTGATGATGCGTACGAGTCAGCTGAGCAGCTGGGGGCGGAGCTAGTGACGCTTTCTCTGCTGCCAGAGTCACGGTGGAAGAGTCTGATGCACCTGGACACCATCAAGGTGAGACACACCTGAGACACCTGTTACTGAGGGTCTATCTAGTCTACAGGTGAGACACCTGTTACTGAGGGTCTATCTAGTCTACAGGTGAGACACCTGTTACTGAGGGTCTATCTAGTCTACAGGTGAGACACCTGGGCAAACACTCACTCAGAACCTTCCTAAAGATAAACTGACAATCCCAACCCAACTTTGTCCACCAGGTGGTTAGAAATATATTGCATATATTTAACGTGTGTGTCTCTCTCTCTCTCCCTCTCTCTGTGTCTCTCTCTGTCTCTCTGTGTCTCTCTCTCTCTGTCTCTCTGTGTCTCTCTCTCTGTGTCTCTCTCTGTGTCTCTCTCTGTGTCTCTGTCCCTCTCTCTGTGTCTCTCTGTGTCTCTCTCTCTGTCCCTCTGTGTCTGTGTCTCTCTGTGTCTCTCTCTCTCTCTGCCTCTGTCTCTCTCTCTATGTGTCTCTCTGTGTCTCTGTGTCTCTCTCTCTCTGTGTCTCTCTCTGTCTCTCTCTCTATGTGTCTCTCTCTGTCTCTCTCTCTATGTGTCTCTCTCTCTCTCTCTCAGAGGAGGAATAAGCCCTCCGCCCCCCCCTCAGCTCCTCCCTCCGCTCCCTTCTTCCTCCCGACGGTCACCGGCCTGACGCCTCGATTCACGTCTCCCGTGGCAACAGAAGAAACTCAGGTGAGGTTCAGGTAGCGAGGACACAGAGAGAGAATGGAGCTTCAGGGGAACATCCCTGCTTCCTGACATCACTCCAGAGCTCTCATAACACCTGATCAATCACACCTGATCAATCACACCTGATCAATCACACCTGATCAATCACACCTGATCAATAACACCTGATCAATTACACCTGATCAATTACACCTGATCAATTACACCTGATCAGATCAATCACACCTGATCAATCACACCTGATCAATAACACCTGATCAATTACACCTGATCAGATCAATCACACCTGATCAATCACACCTGATCACTCACACCTGCTCAATAACACCTGCTCAATAACACCTGCTCAATAACACCTGATCAATAACACCTGATCAATCACACCTGATCAGATCAATCACACCTGATCAAGCACACCTGATCAGATCAATCACACCTGATCAATCACACCTGATCAATAACACCTGATCAATCACACCTGATCAATCACACCTGCTCAATAACACCTGATCAATCACACCTGATCAATCACACCTGATCAATAACACCTGATCAATTACACCTGATCAATTACACCTGATCAGATCAATCACACCTGATCAATCACACCTGATCAATAACACCTGATCAATTACACCTGATCAGATCAATCACACCTGATCAATCACACCTGATCACTCACACCTGCTCAATAACACCTGCTCAATAACACCTGCTCAATAACACCTGATCAATAACACCTGATCAATCACACCTGATCAGATCAATCACACCTGATCAAGCACACCTGATCAGATCAATCACACCTGATCAATCACACCTGATCAATAACACCTGATCAATCACACCTGATCAATCACACCTGCTCAATAACACCTGATCAATCACACCTGATCAATCACACCTGCTCAATCACACCTGATCAAGCACACCTGCTCAATCACACCTGCTCAATCACACCTGATCAATCACACCTGATCAATAACACCTGATCAATCACACCTGATCAGATCAATCACACCTGATCAAGCACACCTGATCAGATCAATCACACCTGATCAATCACACCTGATCAATAACACCTGCTCAATCACACCTGATCAATCACACCTGATCAATCACACCTGCTCAATCACACCTGATCAATCACACCTGATCAATCACACCTGCTCAATAACACCTGATCAAGCACACCTGATCAATCACACCTGCTCAATCACACCTGATCAATCACACCTGCTCAATCACACCTGATCAATCACACCTGATCAATCACACCTGCTCCTAGCAGAAGATGTCCCTTCAGCTGTGTTTTATTTGTCAGTTCATAGAGGTGTTATCTTCACGCTCACCACTGAGGGTCGTTCTGTGCCTTGTTTTGCTTCATGCTGCTGCAGGATGAATAAAGTACCTCTTATGTTATTATCTAATTGTTGTTGTTGTTGTTGTTGCAGTCTCGCCTGCTGGGCTCCTCTCTGCTGACGCAGCGCTCTGAGTTCCTCTCCGACCTGCAGGCGGCGCTGCAGACCTCCTGCTGTGAGGCTCACCCTAACACCTGATATTATTGAATGGGTTCATTTCATATCTATAAAACACATCTGATGAGACTATGTTTATCATTTAATGAATCTTTCATTGTGTAACACTCTGTTCCTGTAGACCTCTATGCACCGGGTCATGTGATCAGTTTAAATTATCTATTTTGGGTTTATTTATTCTGGATATGTATTTCTGTTAGAAAACCCTCCCTGGTCCCCGGCTTGAGCTTCAACCTCAGGATCCATTATTTATGATCCTCTCAACAATAAAAAAAGAGAATTAGTTGGTTCTGACTTTTTCTCAAAATTCTCACTTTTTCTAAAAAATCTAACTTTTTCTAAAAATGTAGACTTTTTCTCAAAATTCTCACTTTTTCTCAAAAATCTCACTTTTTCTAAAAATGTTGACTTTTTCTCAAAATTCTCACTTTTTATAAAAAAAATCTGACTTTGTAAAACAAATCTCACTTTTTCTAAAATAATCTCACTTTTTTTTTTTTATCTCACTTTTTATAAAAAATTCTCACTTTTTATAAAAAATCTCACTTTTTCTAATTTTGTTCTCACTTTTCCTCAAAAATCTCACTTTTTCTAAAAATTCTCACTTTTTCTAATTTTGTTCTCACTTTTTCTCAAAATTCTCACTTTTTCTAAAAAAATCTCACTTTTCCTCAAAATTCTCACTTTTTCTAATTTTGTTCTCACTTTTTCTCAAAAATCTCACTTTTTATAAAAAATCTCACTTTTTCTAATTTTGTTCTCACTTTTCCTCAAAAATCTCACTTTTTCTAAAAATTCTCACTTTTTCTAATTTTGTTCTCACTTTTTCTCAAAATTCTCACTTTTTCTAAAAAATCTCACTTTTTCTAATTTTGTTCTCACTTTTCCTCAAAAATCTCACTTTTTCTAAAAAATCTCACTTTTTCTAATTTTGTTCTCACTTTTTCTCAAAATTCTCACTTTTTCTCAAAAATCTCACTTTTTCTAAAAATGTTGACTTTTTCTCAAAATTCTCACTTTTTATAAAAAAAATCTGACTTTGTAAAACAAATCTCACTTTCTAAAATAATCTCACTTTTTTTTTTTTATCTCACTTTTTATAAAAAATTCTCACTTTTTCTAAAAATTCTCACTTTTTCTAATTTTGTTCTCACTTTTTCTCAAAATTCTCACTTTTTCTAAAAATTCTCACTTTTTCTAATTTTGTTCTCACTTTTTCTCAAAATTCTCACTTTTTCTAAAAAAATCTCACTTTTCCTCAAAATTCTCACTTTTTCTAATTTTGTTCTCACTTTTTCTCAAAATTCTCACTTTTTCTAAAAAAATCTCACTTTTCCTCAAAATGGTCACTTTCTCTCAAAATTCTCACTTTTTCTAAAAAAATCTCACTTTTCCTCAAAATGGTCACTTTTCCTCAAAATGGTCACTTTTCCTCAAAATGGTCACTTTCTCAAAATGGTCACTTTCTCTCAAAATGGTCACTTTCTCTCAAAATGGTCACTTTTCCTCAAAATGGTCACTTTTCCTCAAAAATCTCACTTTTCCTCAAAATGGTCACTTTCTCTCAAAATGGTCACTTTCTCTCAAAATGGTCACTTTCTCTCAAAATGGTCACTTTCTGAATCCCACATGCCTCAAGCTGTCCTGATGCTCTTCTCGTGATCATCCTTCCTGTCATGAACTCAGCTCCAGTTGGGATACCTTTGTTAGCATTGGTCACGTTGGAGGAGGATAATAATATCTCTCTCTCCGTGCAGTCGATCGCCCGCTGAGTCTCCTGAAGGATTGTGGGCCGGCAGCGGTCTCCGTGGAGATCACCTGTCTGACATCACTAGGGGGCGGAGCCACATCACCAGGGGGCGGAGCCAGTCTGCTGCCCGCCTTCATCCAGATGATTGACAGCATGCTGGCCAGTGGGCGGGACTTCGACCTGGCGCAGGGTTACCTGGCGCTTTTCCTGAAGGTAAGCCAATCAGAGCGCAACATTCAATTCATGTGACCCTTTCAAAATAAAGGTCGTGCACCTGGAAGTGTTAGTCGCTCTTAACCTGTTGAACCCATCATCTGCAGGAAAGCGTCTGAGGGCTGCTCAATTAATCGCATTTTAATCGCAATTACGATTATGGCTTGCAACGATTACGAAAACAACGTAATCGAAATAAAACAATAATTTTTTATTATTATTATTACTTTTTCTTTTTGGTTTTTCAGTTATTCTTAAAGTGATCAGCTGTTAAAAACATAATGTTCACATGTTTTATCTCCAATAAATGGATGTTTTCAAAGTAAATGGATAATCGTTTTTAATAATCGTGATATCAGTCATTGACCCAAATAATGGAGATTATGATTGTTGCCATAGCCGAGCAGCTCTGAATGTTTCATATCCGTGTAACGGGAAGAAACTCAGCTAACGAAACACGTGGCTAGGCTCAGCATCTGCGTTAGCCACGTGCAAAAAAATGCTAACGGCGTTTGAACAGAAACTCACTCATAACACCGTTATGACTTATCGTAGCTGCACATCCAACCCATCGATTAGCATCGTGAGAAGACACAAAATCGATAGGTATCTATCTCATCACTCCATGATCAGAACTCGCAAACTTATTAACAAAAACAGACACAACACGTGGCGCTCGGTAGCTAACACGGCAATGTGGCTCACCTGTGTGGTAGTCTGATCTTCAATGGCATCAAAACGATAAACACGCTGCTGAAGTTAATCCAACGTGTCTGTGTCGCTTTGAATGATTTCTGATCATCCATCAGCAACAAACCTGCTTTCCCGTCTCCAGATGTCAGAGCGAGAGACAGGTTTGGCTTTACGGCCAACTGCATGCGCGAAGCCCCCACGTTGTTTTGGTAACGTTGGTGTGTGTGGAGATCCCCATCGATTCTATTGGCTCTAACGGTCACTGTTACCTCATTCACGGCGGGGGCAGGGGCGGATCAACTCCTGAACAACAACAACAAGCCTGCGTTGTATCCAGTTTGTACACAACGATGGAGAAACTTAACAAGCAGCAGTGGTCCACTGAGGAGACCAGCTACCTGCTGGGAACCTGGTCTTCTGAAGAGGTACAGAGGAAGCTGGAGCACAATCGGCCATTGTTGTTGTTGTTGTTGTTGTTGTGAGGGGTTTCCGCGCGGTTTGGCTTTATGAAGCAGGCACGCAAACGGTTACGCAATGACGCAAACGATGACGCAGCACCAGTCGGACTCTGGGCGGTGTGAACAGAGCCGGAGCTAAACCGAAGAACCGGTTCTGAACCTGAAAAGCTCACGGAGCTTGAACCGGAGCTGCGTTGGTGTGAAGGAGGTGTGAGAGGTGTCAATCAGCAACATCGACCAAGGGGTTCCAGAGATATGGAAAATCCACCCAAATGACCCAGAAGAGGGTTCTTTGCTAAACCTCTAGAAAGGTCAAAGGTCACTTGTTCTGCATCAACCTTGATACAGGGCACTTATGATATGTTGTACTTTGGGTTCCTAAAGCTTTCAGTCTACCATCCCATCATCCAAGCTGGTTTTCACTATAAGTACAACATATGTTTTGGACGGACACTATCATTTACAGTTTTTTACCATGTTCAATCTGAATATTCTTTCAAATAAAAACATCTTTATTGATTCTGACACGTGTATCATTGCTTTGAGAGCACAGATTATGAATGAAGGGAAGATGTGGGCCTTTGTTCTGGAAGTCCTCCTGGAGCCTGAGGCCTGAAACACAGGCTGAAGGGGGTCCAAAGGAAACGTGCTCTAAACGGCGCAGGAGGTTTTCAGTATAAAAGGTGTCGTTGAGCTCCAGACCTTTATTGTGAAAATCTCTCCTCCCTCAGGTGCACCTGCGCTCCCTCTCTCAGGACCCGGTTGCCATGGCAGCGTTACTGGGGCTCTCCAATAGGCTGGAGGCTGGGTGGGCGGAGCTACGGACGTCTTTCGACCAATCAATGTGTTTGCTGTCGTACGCCAAGAGTGCACTGCTGTGATTCTCACACACACACACACACACACACACTGTATTTTAATAAAATGTGTTGATTCTCCGTCTGATTGTTGTTGTTGTTCTTATTTCCTGTTCTGAGATGTTCCTGTCATTTATGCCGGGAGGCCTGTGGCGCAGTGGATAGTGCGTTGGTGTTGGGGTTAGAGGGGCACAGGTTCAAACCCCACTGCAGTCAGCATGTCGTTGTGGCGCAGTGGACTGGAGCACAGGTTCAAACCCAGTGGCGAGCCGTGACTTTTATACCTAGGCCCTCTGACCCCCCCCCTTCCCTGGAGTTATTACGTCACAGTGTATACTTCAGTGGAATATCAAAACAACGGCCCGGGGTGCAAAACGCATCATTGAAAGCGACCCTCTACCACACAGAACAACACCTGTAAATAACCCTATTTGTGTTCTTTGAAATTGAAAAGGATATTGCATTGTGTTTGTTACTTTCGTTGCAGTTGTATGTCTTAAGTGTGATTTGGCATGCTTTTATTTTGAAGGCGAGTTAACGCTGTTGACAGGAAGTTGTTGTTGCTATGGAAACAAGAAAAGTTTCTCAGCAGGCGGAACTTGTCATAAAGTCCGCGATAATAACACCCACCCATTTAGAGGGAAGATATGATTGGTCAATTGTACTGTCAGTTGACATTACTCTCTCGTTCAGTTACTATAGCGACCCTCTGTGAGTTCACAGCTGGAACGCCTGGACGTCCAATCAGCTCCTCTCTTCAGCAGAGACAGCTTCTTTCATTTAACCCTTCACATTCCAACAGAAACTGAATAGGCAGATTCAAAGGATTTATTTCTTTGGAAATGTTATTTTAAATACAATTAAATCAAGTTATTTTGGTAAAACTAATGAAAAATATAACTAAAAAAATATATATTTTTTTTAATGTTTTTAAATATTATTTTGTAGAATATCTTAGGCCCTCTGTGAGGGCCCTGACGGCTCGCCACTGTTCAAACCCCACTGCAGTCAGCATGTCGTTGTGTCCCTGTGGCGCAGTGGACTGGAGCACAGGTTCAAACCCCACTGCAGTCAGCATGTCGTTGTGTCCCTGAGACACTTCACCCCAAAGTGCTCCTGTGGGGATTGCCCTCAGTATGTATGTGAGTCGCTCTGGAGAATAGCGTCTAACATGTGATGCATATTATGAATGACTTGGCGGTGTAAAGTTCAGGTACTCGAGTACTTCAGTGCAGTTTAACGTACTTTGAGATGAGACTCCTTTCTCTCCACTATTTAATATAAATGATATGAAATGTGTGTTAACGAGTTGCCCCTCTGACAGGAAGCAGAATTATTCAACAACAATAAAAGGTAAATATTTGTTTTGAGGAAAAACTTCTGATTCGACAAAGATTTCAAAAAATTCATTTATATTTTTATTTATCGTAATTTTGTACTATTTTAAACTTAAAGCATTAACTGATAATACTTTAACTAAAGTTTAAAGGTCCTGTCTCCTCCTCTGGTTCTGACCCGTCCCCTGGTGTTCTGTAGCTTCTGACCCGTCCCCTTGTGTTCTGTAGCTTCTGACCCGTCCCCTTGTGTTCTGTAGCTTCTGACCCGTCCCCTGGTGTTCTGTAGCTTCTGACCCGTCCCCTGGTGTTCTGTAGCTTCTGACCCGTCCCCTTGTGTTCTGTAGCTTCTGACCCGTCCCCTTGTGTTCTGTAGCTTCTGACCCGTCCCCTGGTGTTCTGTAGCTTCTGACCCGTCCCCTTGTGTTCTGTAGCTTCTGACCCGTCCCCTGGTGTTCTGTAGCTTCTGACCCGTCCCCTGGTGTTCTGTAGCTTCTGACCCGTCCCCTGGTGTTCTGTAGCTTCTGACCCGTCCCCTTGTGTTCTGTAGCTTCTGACCCGTCCCCTGGTGTTCTGTAGCTTCTGACCCGTCCCCTTGTGTTCTGTAGCTTCTGACCCGTCCCCTGGTGTTCTGTAGCTTCTGACCCGTCCCCTGGTGTTCTGTAGCTTCTGACCCGTCCCCTGGTGTTCTGTAGCTTCTGACCCGTCCCCTTGCGTTCTGTAGCTTCTGACCCGTCCCCTTGTGTTCTGTAGCTTCTGACCCGTCCCCTTGTGTTCTGTAGCTTCTGACCCGTCCCCTTATGTTCTGTAGCTTCTGACCCGTCCCCTGGTGTTCTGTAGCTTCTGACCCGTCCCCTTGTGTTCTGTAGCTTCTGATCCGTCCCCTTGTGTTCTGTAGCTTCTGATCCGTCCCCTTGTGTTCTGTAGCTTCTGACCCGTCCCCTTGTGTTCTGTAGCTTCTGATCCGTCCCCTTGTGTTCTGTAGCTTCTGACCCGTCCCCTGGTGTTCTGTAGCTTCTGACCCGTCCCCTTGTGTTCTGTAGTTTCTGACCCGTCCCCTTGTGTTCTGTAGCTTCTGACCCGTCCCCTGGTGTTCTGTAGCTTCTGACCCGTCCCCTGGTGTTCTGTAGCTTCTGACCCGTCCCCTTGTGTTCTGTAGCTTCTGACCCGTCCCCTTGTGTTCTGTAGCTTCTGACCCGTCCCCTTGTGTTCTGTAGCTTCTGACCCGTCCCCTGGTGTTCTGTAGCTTCTGACCCGTCCCCTGGTGTTCTGTAGCTTCTGACCCGTCCCCTTGCGTTCTGTAGCTTCTGACCCGTCCCCTGGTGTTCTGTAGCTTCTGACCCGTCCCCTTGTGTTCTGTAGCTTCTGACCCGTCCCCTTGTGTTCTGTAGCTTCTGACCCGTCCCCTTGTGTTCTGTAGCTTCTGACCCGTCCCCTTGTGTTCTGTAGCTTCTGACCCGTCCCCTGGTGTTCTGTAGCTTCTGACCCGTCCCCTGGTGTTCTGAAGCTTCTGACCCGTCCCCTGGTGTTCTGTAGCTTCTGACCCGTCCCCTTGCGTTCTGTAGCTTCTGACCCGTCCCCTTGCGTTCTGTAGCTTCTGACCCGTCCCCTTGCGTTCTGTAGCTTCTGACCCGTCCCCTTGCGTTCTGTAGCTTCTGACCCGTCCCCTTGTGTTCTGTAGCTTCTGACCCGTCCCCTTGTGTTCTGTAGCTTCTGACCCGTCCCCTTGTGTTCTGTAGCTTCTGACTCGTCCCCTTGTGTTCTGTAGCTTCTGACCCGTCCCCTTGTGTTCTGTAGCTTCTGACCCGTCCCCTTGTGTTCTGTAGCTTCTGACCCGTCCCCTTGTGTTCTGTAGCTTCTGACCCGTCCCCTTGTGTTCTGTAGCTTCTGACCGTCCCCTGGTGTTCTGTAGCTTCTGACCCGTCCCCTTGCGTTCTGTAGCTTCTGACCCGTCCCCTGGTGTTCTGTAGCTTCTGACCCGTCCCCTTGCGTTCTGTAGCTTCTGACCCGTCCCCTTGAGTTCTGTAGCTTCTGACCCGTCCCCTTGTGTTCTGTAGCTTCTGACCCGTCCCCTGGTGTTCTGTAGCTTCTGACCCGTCCCCTTGTGTTCTGTAGCTTCTGACCCGTCCCCTTGTGTTCTGTAGCTTCTGACCCGTCCCCTGGTGTTCTGTAGCTTCTGACCCGTCCCCTGGTGTTCTGTAGCTTCTGACCCGTCCCCTGGTGTTCTGTAGCTTCTGACCCGTCCCCTTGTGTTCTGTAGCTTCTGACCCGTCCCTTGTGTTCTGTAGCTTCTGACCCGTCCCCTTGTGTTCTGTAGCTTCTGACCCGTCCCCTGGTGTTCTGTAGCTTCTGACCCGTCCCCTGGTGTTCTGTAGCTTCTGACCCGTCCCCTTGCGTTCTGTAGCTTCTGACCCGTCCCCTGGTGTTCTGTAGCTTCTGACCCGTCCCCTTGTGTTCTGTAGCTTCTGACCCGTCCCCTTGTGTTCTGTAGCTTCTGACCCGTCCCCTTGTGTTCTGTAGCTTCTGACCCGTCCCCTTGTGTTCTGTAGCTTCTGACCCGTCCCCTTGCGTTCTGTAGCTTCTGACCCGTCCCCTGGTGTTCTGAAGCTTCTGACCCGTCCCCTGGTGTTCTGTAGCTTCTGACCCGTCCCCTTGCGTTCTGTAGCTTCTGACCCGTCCCCTTGCGTTCTGTAGCTTCTGACCCGTCCCCTTGCGTTCTGTAGCTTCTGACCCGTCCCCTTGCGTTCTGTAGCTTCTGACCCGTCCCCTTGTGTTCTGTAGCTTCTGACCCGTCCCCTGGTGTTCTGTAGCTTCTGACCTCGTCCCCTTGTGTTTCTGTAGCTTCTGACCCGTCCCCTTGTGTTCTGTAGCTTCTGACCCGTCCCCTTGTGTTCTGTAGCTTCTGACCCGTCCCCTTTGTGTTCTGTAGCTTCTGACCCGTCCCCTTGTGTTCTGTAGCTTCTGACCCGTCCCCTGGTGTTCTGTAGCTTCTGACCCGTCCCCTTGCGTTCTGTAGCTTCTGACCCGTCCCCTTGCGTTCTGTAGCTTCTGACCCGTCCCCTTGTGTTCTGTAGCTTCTGACCCGTCCCCCTTGTGTTCTGTAGCTTCTGACTCGTCCCCTTGTGTTCTGTAGCTTCTGACCCGTCCCCTTGTGTTCTGTAGCTTCTGACTCTCTGTACCCGCTCCCCCCTTGTGTTCTGTAGCTTCTGACCCGTCCCCTTGTGTTCTGTAGCTTCTGACTCGTCCCCTTGTGTTCTGTAGCTTCTGACCCGTCCCCTTGTGTTCTGTAGCTTCTGACCCGTCCCCTTGTGTTCTGTAGCTTCTGACCCGTCCCCTTGTGTTCTGTAGCTTCTGACCCGTCCCTTGCGTTCTGTAGCTTCTGACCCGTCCCCTTGTGTTCTGTAGCTTCTGACCCGTCCCCTGGTGTTCTGTAGCTTCTGACCCGTCCCCTTGCGTTCTGTAGCTTCTGACCCGTCCCCTTGTGTTCTGTAGCTTCTGACCCGTCCCCTTGTGTTCTGTAGCTTCTGACCCGTCCCCTTGTGTTCTGTAGCTTCTGACCCGTCCCCTTGTGTTCTGTAGCTTCTGACCCGTCCCCTGGTGTTCTGTAGCTTCTGACCCGTCCCCTTGCGTTCTGTAGCTTCTGACCCGTCCCTGGTGTTCTGTAGCTTCTGACCCGTCCCCTTGCGTTCTGTAGCTTCTGACCCGTCCCCTTGTGTTCTGTAGCTTCTGACCCGTCCCCTGGTGTTCTGTAGCTTCTGACCCGTCCCCTTGTGTTCTGTAGCTTCTGACCCGTCCCCTTGTGTTCTGTAGCTTCTGACCCGTCCCCTGGTGTTCTGTAGCTTCTGACCCGTCCCCTGGTGTTCTGAAGCTTCTGACCCGTCCCCTGGTGTTCTGTAGCTTCTGACCCGTCCCCTTGCGTTCTGTAGCTTCTGACCCGTCCCCTTGCGTTCTGTAGCTTCTGACCCGTCCCCTTGCGTTCTGTAGCTTCTGACCCGTCCCCTTGTGTTCTGTAGCTTCTGACCCGTCCCCTTGTGTTCTGTAGCTTCTGACCCGTCCCCTTGTGTTCTGTAGCTTCTGACTCGTCCCCTTGTGTTCTGTAGCTTCTGACCCGTCCCCTTGTGTTCTGTAGCTTCTGACCCGTCCCCTTGTGTTCTGTAGCTTCTGACCCGTCCCCTTGTGTTCTGTAGCTTCTGACCCGTCCCCTTGTGTTCTGTAGCTTCTGACCCGTCCCCTGGTGTTCTGTAGCTTCTGACCCGTCCCCTTGCGTTCTGTAGCTTCTGACCCGTCCCCTGGTGTTCTGTAGCTTCTGACCCGTCCCCTTGCGTTCTGTAGCTTCTGACCCGTCCCCTTGAGTTCTGTAGCTTCTGACCCGTCCCCTTGTGTTCTGTAGCTTCTGACCCGTCCCCTGGTGTTCTGTAGCTTCTGACCCGTCCCCTGGTGTTCTGTAGCTTCTGACCCGTCCCCTTGTGTTCTGTAGCTTCTGACCCGTCCCCTTGTGTTCTGTAGCTTCTGACCCGTCCCCTGGTGTTCTGTAGCTTCTGACCCGTCCCCTGGTGTTCTGTAGCTTCTGACCGTCCCCTGGTGTTCTGTAGCTTCTGACCCGTCCCCTTGTGTTCTGTAGCTTCTGACCCGTCCCCTTGTGTTCTGTAGCTTCTGACCCGTCCCCTGTGTTCTGTAGCTTCTGACCCGTCCCTGGTGTTCTGTAGCTTCTGACCCGTCCCCTGGTGTTCTGTAGCTTCTGACCCGTCCCCTTGCGTTCTGTAGCTTCTGACCCGTCCCCTGTGTGTTCTGTAGCTTCTGACCCGTCCCCTTGTGTTCTGTAGCTTCTGACCCGTCCCCTTGTGTTCTGTAGCTTCTGACCCGTCCCCTTGTGTTCTGTAGCTTCTGACCCGTCCCCTTGGTGTTCTGTAGCTTCTGACCCGTCCCCTTGTGTTCTGTAGCTTCTGACCCGTCCCCTTGTGTTCTATAGCTTCTGCATAGTCTCAAACCCTCAAAGTGCACCCTGTAGGGAACACTCTGACACAGCATGGAGCTCCCTGAAACTCAGCCTTATCTTTCCTCAGGCTGTGTGTGTGTGTGTGTGTGTGTGTGTGTGTGTGTGTGTGTGTGTGTGTGTGTGTGTGTGTGTGTGTGTGTGTGTGTGTGTGTGTGTGTGTGTGTGTGTGTGTGTGTGTGTGTGTGTGTGTGTGTGTGTGTGTGTGTGTGTGTGTGTGTGTGTGTGTGTGTGTGTGTGTGTGTGTGTGTGTGTGTGTGGTCAGGCTGTGTGTGTGTGTGTGTGTGTGGTGAGGCTGTGTGTGTGTGTGTGTGGTGAGGCTGTGTGTGTGTGTGGTCAGGCTGTGTGTGTGTGTGTGTGTGGTGAGGCTGTGTGTGTGTGTGGTCAGGCTGGGCTCCGCGGTGTCTCGCAGACCCCTCGCAGCAACCAGGAAACGACCCCAGTAATCCAGCTCTCACTGTCCGCTCCTCGAGCCTCACAGGGCGGAGCAGCGAGCCCCCCAACGTCCCCCCAAAACGGCCCCCAGACCCCACGCAGCATTCTCATCTGTCATCACTGGAGTCATTTCCTGGTTGCTAACAAACGCCATTGTAAAACATGATCACTGATGTTCCGCTGTAACGGTGGTGGACTCATCAGAACAGAGTGGGCGAGCTGACCAATCAGAGCAGAGTGGGCGAGTTGACCAATCAGAGCACAGTGGGCGAGCTGACCAATCAGAGCAGAGTGGGCGAGCTGACCAATCAGAGCACAGTGGGCTCACCGAGGGGGGGGCAGGAGCTCCAACAAGCTGTGCAGGACAGAGAGTGAATACACAGACTACACAGAGATGCTGTGAGAAACCAATGTGAGTTTCTATTTATTGATCTGTTACAGCATTTAGGAGGTGGAATAAAGTTTGAACAATAAAATAAACAGCAGATATAGATTTATCTATATCTGCTGTTTATTTGATATATATTTATATATCTACAGTAGAAAACACACATCATAAAGAATATAAAATATCCTGCATTTATTACAGAAAGCAGCAGAAATATACATTTCTATATTTGTATATTTATATATTAATGTATTAATATATTAATATATTTATATATTAACATTTAGACATTCTTTCAGTAATTGAGTATCTAAACGATAGAAGTACTTTTCCTGAAGTGATCTGAGTACTTTTTAAAGTACTTTTTAAACTACATTTAATGGGATTTAAGGACCTCCTCCTAAAGACGTCATTTCCTGGCCGGAAGTGTCGGCAGCGCCGAGTCAGCTGAACCAAACCGGAAGCAAAACAAACAGCAGAGCTCGTGCACAAACGCTCCGACAGACTTCAACGTTTTTAATTATATTAACTTTAATAATTAAGAACTTTTTTTATTTGAGTTTCTTCCCGCGGGAATTTGTGTCATCGCACTGGACGAACAGCACGCGACACTCTGCAGCAGCAACGCGGAAGTGCAGTGAGGCAAGTTTGAATTTTAATATGAAGTTTAGCCATTATCGTTAAGCCCGTTTGAGCTGCGCGCGCAGCTTCTGGCTCTGATTACAGAAGACTTTATAATAAATAATCTTTATTTATATATGTTCAGGAATAATGTTCAGGAATAAAAGCCGTTTATTGAATTACAAACGGTTTTTATTAAATTATTATTAAAGAAGCTGAGAGACACGCCACAGTTAATTATTTAAAGATCTTTAACTAATAAAGATTAAAGTTGACCCTTCAGTAAGATCTCACTAACTCAAAATAACACCTGAAGTGAACATGATGTTACTAAACACTTTAAATGAAGAAGAAACAGATACATGTCTTGATTTTGAAATTATTAACATTTTAAAGATGTTTTTTAAGAATATTTTATGTCCAGAAAAAATTCAAATATTTAAAACGAAAAATAAAATATCTTTAAATCTTTATGTTTCGTAAAGATTATAATATTTGTAATGTTTTTTTTTAATGCTTTAAATATTCAAATGTTATTAAATCATATTTAGTATTTAGATCAGTGGTTCTCAACTGGTGGGTCGCGGACCCGTTTCGGGTGGGTCGCGGACCCGTTTCGGGTGGGTCGCGGACCCGTTTCGGGTGGGTCGCGGATGTGAGTGAAGAAAATAAACTTTTATAGGTAAGCCAGTTTATTAGTATATAAGTGCTCTGTAATAATCTTTGCTGATGTTTTCTCGAGTCTTCTGGCCAATCAGAATCAAGAGTGTTGCCGGAAGTCCCCACGGAGAATAACTTAGCGGTAGAACTATTCTTTATACATCCATGGGTACAACTTCAGATAACAATGAACACATAATGAACTATGACCCCCAGTTTGATGATTGACAGGTCACAGAACAATGGGGGCTATCTCCCCTCACCCACAAAGTACTTCACACAGACCCTCCCCTCTTCTCTCTGTGAGCAGCAGCGAGCTGTCAGAACAACGTGAAACACAAACAATGGCATCAACTATTATTAATATGTCGGATAGCAATAGATTTATTTATTTTCTTCTCAGAGTACCAGAATGCGTAGTTTATATGTTAGTATGTATAGAAATCTCCTGGGGGAGAATCCCCCCAGACCCCCTGCTGGGGTTGGGTTTCAGCATGTGGGCCTTTTGATACCGTGCAGCTTTGATTCCATCATCTCATGAACCCTTTAAAGCGTTCTTCAGTTCTGTGAAGGGATGTGTGCACTGCACTTCACTTCCATATAGTCTGCTGAGAAGCGTATATATTACAGCACCATTTGGTGTTCAATAGATTTGAGTGGTTAGAAATTTCGGGTCGCGATTTATTGCCAAGGAAAAAGTGTGTCCGAGGCCGGACCAGCTGAGACCCCCTGCTCTAAATGTCTTAGCTATATTAATATCACCGTGTTTCCAGATGAAGAGGAAGCGGCTGCTCGCGCTCTTTGTGGGCGGAGTCTTCATCGCCGCCGTGATGTCACTGCATCGCATGCTGGAGCAGGGGGCGGAGCCTCAGCAGGAAGCACCTGCAGGACAGGGGGACCAGGTGAGCCCCCCCCGTAAACAATATATACATAGAAATGCTTACAATAACAACGAGACTATGCTACGCTGCTGCTAAGCGTTAGCAACAGCTGCTTCACCCTCCCAATAGCTTGGTTTCAGTCACGTGACTTCTACGACGCGCGAAATTCAAGTGGAGGTCAGGAAGTGAAAACGCAATCATTCATCAACGCAGGAATCATGGAGGACACCGACTATGTCAAACAATTAAATGAACCTGCACGCCGCAGATATCGTGAAAAAATCACAGCACACATCGGATACGATCCGTATCAGCTGAAAAAGAGCGACTTTTCTCGTGATTTATCAGATTCGCCCGCTGTCGAGGCGATGGATATCACCAGCTACCTCGTCCTTCATACCTCCTACTACACGGCTGGCCAAATGAAAGCGTATAAAAGCCTGGAAGCTTTCAACTACTTTGTGTGTGGATGGGTGAATGACCTCGACACCAAAAAGGCATTAAACAAATGTCGCCTTGTTTTTGCCCGGGTGAGTGTTAACTACCTATACCTTCTTACCTCTAAGAAGCATTATTAGGAGACATCTAGCTAGCTAACTTTAGCTACATGGACTCATGTAAGGCAGTGTTACAGCTGTCGCCTTGCCTTCAGCATTAACTGGCCTGTGAGTGTTCTGTGTGTGTGTATATATATGTGTAGTATGTGTGTTATGATTACATGTAGGTACTATGGTTACCGCGTCGGCGACGTTGTTTCGCATAGACTGTATATATAATCGGTGGTAACCGAGGCTAACCGTGGGAGCCCAGTCTACCGACTCAACGTCACCCAAAGCGCTAGGGCACCCTAAAAAGTCCCAACAAAGTCCATATTAGACTACAGGTAACTTAAACATGATCAGTATTACTAAGTAAATAAGCATTTAACCACAACCCAATAATACATAAACAAAGCCACAAAAACCAAGTTAGCTAATACCTCTGATGAAGTGGTCGCTGCAGACACGTGCATTAGACGACTCTGCTCCTCCCGACCGCAGATGTAGGTTTGAAAGCCATTTTTTCCGGCGTTCTTCGGTTAGCTTCTTAAATTGCTCAGCTTTATGGACGACAACCTTCGGCACTCGGTAAAACCTCTTGTTTTTCTCTCGGCCGGATCGATTGGAACAACCGTAAACTACACAACACACCGGCATTTTCACAATGGTAACAGCAGCTAGATCCTCTGTAGAAAATTACTTCCTGACCTCCAATGGAATTTTGCGCCAAAGGAACGCAGCGGTGTGACGTCAAGTGAAACCAAGCTATTGAATTATTAAATATGAAACGTGTCCCTCGGGTTACCGCAGAACAATACCTTCCTCCCCTTTATTCTATAATAACGCTTCACTTCCATTACTTTTTGATTTCTGGAGTTTTTAGTTTGTATACGCTTTCTGATGACATCACTTCCTGTCTGCAGGATTTGTCCCGCCTCGCTCAGAAGATTGACAGGTTGGAGCGTCTCCTTAGCGACAACAACCGTCTGGTTGCTACGCTACGAGACTCTCTGCTACACCCTAAAGGGGACAATAGAGGAGGAGCCAATGTAAGCTCCGCCCACAGCCCAGCTGACCCGCTGCCTGGCTGTCGATTGGCCGACGAGACGAAGGGCGGAGCCGACGAAGTGCAGGTTAGCTTAGCAGATGCTAACAGATGTTTTGTTGTAAAAGCTGGTTTATCGTTTTTCACTTTCTGCTGAAATTTCTTCTGTTTTCTTTATTTTTAAGATATTTTAGACATTTTTCATTTATTTATTATATTTATTAATATTTATTTACATCATTTCTGGATATTCTGGATATGTTTAAGTGTGTGTGTGACAGACTGTGTGTGTGACAGACTGTGTGTGTGACAGTGTGTATTAAGTGTGTGTTCCCGTCAGCTGCTGGATGTTTACGATCGGCTCCCGTTCGATAACCCTCCCGGCGGCGTCTGGAAACAAGGCTTTGATATCCGTTACCAAGGAGACGAGTGGGACGAGACGCCGCTGGAGGTGATCCTGGTGCCGCACTCTCACAACGACCCCGGTAACCATAACAACGTAACGTTAACGACGTAACGTTAACGACGTAGCGCTAACGACGTAGCGCTAACGACGTAACGCTAACGACGTAACGCTAACGACGTAGCGCTAACGACGTAGCGCTAACGACGTAACGCTAACGACGTAACTCTCAAAACGTCATTTCACGACGTAACGCTAACGATGGAATGTGATTTTGTGTCTGACATCACTGCTGCTTCCTGTCCACGCTCCGTCCCACCTGTTTATTTATAAACTCATTATAAATAAAGTTTTGCCGTGTTTCAGGCTGGCTGAAGACGTTTGATAATTATTATCACGACCAGACGAAACACATCCTCAACAACATGCTGACCAAACTGTCTGAGGACAGCAGGTACAACCGCTTATCAAGTAACACCTCCTTTCCACTTCCTGTCAGGTTTCCTGTCTGACTTCCTGTCAGGTTTCCTGTCTGGGACCCCTTGGTTTTAAAAACATTTTAATTTTCATTAACTCTATTGGACAATAGTGTCTTATAACACAACAAGTAGATTAATGTGTAATTGATGATGTTATCAGCTTCCTGTCATCAGCTTCCAGTCTCTAGCTTCCTGTCATCAGCTTCCTGTCTCTAGCTTCCTGTCATCAGCTTCCTGTCTCTAGCTTCCTGTCATCAGCTTCCTGTCTCCAGCTTCCTGTCTCTAGCTTCCTGTTATCTGCTTCCTGTCTCTAGCTTCCTGTCATCAGCTTCCTGTCTCTAGTCTCCTGTTCTCAACTTCCTGTCTCTAGCTTCCTGTCATCAGCTTCCTGTCTCTAGCTTCCTGTCATCAGCTTCCTGTCATCAGCTTCCTGTCTCTAGCTTCCTGTCATCAGCATCCTGTCTCTAGCTTCCTGTCTCTGGCTTCCTGTTATCAGCTTCCTGTCTCTAGCTTCCTGTCATCAGCTTCCTGTCTCTAGCTTCCTGTTATCTGCTTCCTGTCTCTAGCTTCCTGTTATCTGCTTCCTGTCTCTAGCTTCCTGTCATCAGCTTCCTGTCTCCAGCTTCCTGTCTCTAGCTTCCTGTCATCAGCTTCCTGTCTCTAGCTTCCTGTCATCTGCTTCCTGTCATCTGCTTCCTGTCATCAGCTTCCTGTCTCTAGCTTCCTGTCATCAGCTTCCTGTCTCTAGCTTCCTGTCATCAGCTTCCTGTCTCTAGCTTCCTGTCATCAGCTTCCTGTCTCTAGCTTCCTGTCATCAGCTTCCTGTCTCCAGCTTCCTGTCTCTAGCTTCCTGTTATCTGCTTCCTGTCTCTAGCTTCCTGTCATCAGCTTCCTGTCTCTAGTCTCCTGTTCTCAACTTCCTGTCTCTAGCTTCCTGTCATCAGCTTCCTGTCTCTAGCTTCCTGTCATCAGCTTCCTGTCATCAGCTTCCTGTCTCTAGCTTCCTGTCATCAGCATCCTGTCTCTAGCTTCCTGTCTCTGGCTTCCTGTTATCAGCTTCCTGTCTCTAGCTTCCTGTCATCAGCTTCCTGTCTCTAGCTTCCTGTCATCAGCTTCCTGTCTCTAGCTTCCTGTCATCAGCTTCCTGTCTCTAGCTTCCTGTTCTCAACTTCCTGTCTCTAGTTTCCAGTTATCAGCTTCCTGTCTCTAGCTTCCTGTTATCAGCTTCCTGTCTCTAGCTTCCTGTTCTCAACTTCCTGTCTCTAGCTTCCTGTTCTCAGCTTCCTGTCTCTAGCTTCCTGTTCTCAGCTTCCTGTCTCTAGCTTTCTGTTATCTGCTTCCTGTCATCAGCTTCCTGTCTCTAGCTTCCTGTCATCAGCTTCCTGTCTCTAGCTTCCTGTCATCAGCTTCCTGTCTCTAGCTTCCTGTCATCTGCTTCCTGTCTCTAGCTTCCTGTCATCAGCTTCCTGTCTCCAGCTTTCTGTCTCTAGCTTCCTGTTATCTGCTTCCTGTCTCTAGCTTCCTGTCATCAGCTTCCTGTCTCTAGTTTCCTGTTCTCAACTTCCTGTCTCTAGCTTCCTGTCATCAGCTTCCTGTCTCTAGCTTCCTGTCATCCGCTTCCTGTCTCTAGCTTCCTGTCATCAGCTTCCTGTCTCTAGCTTCCTGTCATCAGCTTCCTGTCTCTAGCTTCCTGTCATCAGCTTCCTGTCTCTAGCTTCCTGTCTCTAGCTTCCTGTTATCAGCTTCCTGTCTCTAGCTTCCTGTCATCAGCTTCCTGTCTCTAGCTTCCTGTCATCAGCTTCCTGTCTCTAGCTTCCTGTCATCAGCTTCTTGTCTCTAGCTTCCTGTCATCAGCTTCCTGTCATCAGCTTCCTGTCTCTAGCTTCCTGTTCTCAACTTCCTGTCTCTAGCTTCCTGTTATCAGCTTCCTGTCTCTAGCTTCCTGTTCTCAACTTCCTGTCTCTAGCTTCCTGTTATCTGCTTCCTGTCTCTAGCTTCCTGTTCTCAGCTTCCTGTTATCAGCTTCCTGTCTCTAGCTTCCTGTCTCTAGCTTCCTGTCATCAGCTTCCTGTCTCTAGCTTCCTGTTCTCAGCTTCCTGTTTCTAGCTTCCTGTTATCTGCTTCCTGTCTCTAGCTTCCTGTCATCAGCTTCCTGTCTCTAGCTTCCTGTTATCAGCTTCCTGTCTCTAGCTTCCTGTCATCAGCTTCCTGTCTCTAGCTTCCTGTCATCAGCTACCTGTCTCTAGCTTCCTGTCATCAGCTTCCTGTCTCTAGCTTCCTGTCATCAGCTTCCTGTCTCTAGCTTCCTGTTATCTGCTTCCTGTCTCTAGCTTCCTGTTCTCTGCTTCCTGTTATCAGCTTCTTGTTATCTGCTTCCTGTTATCTGCTTCCTGTTCTCTAGCTTCCTGTTCTCTGCTTCCTGTTCTCTGCTTCCTGTTTTCTGCTTCCTGTCTCTAGCTTGCTGTTCTCAGCTTCCTGTCTCTAGCTTCCTGTTCTCTGCTTCCTGTCTCTAGCTTCCTGTCTCTAGCTTCCTGTTATCTGCTTCCTGTTATCTGCTTCCTGTCTCTAGCTTCCTGTCTCTAGCTTCCTGTCTCTAGCTTCCTGTTATCTGCTTCCTGTTCTCTGCTTCCTGTTATCTGCTTCCTGTCTCTAGCTTCCTGTTCTCTGCTTTCTGTTCTCTGCTTTCTGTTCTCTGCTTCCTGTTATCTGCTTCCTGTCTCTAGCTTCCTGTTCTCAGCTTCCTGTCTCTAGCTTCCTGTTATCTGCTTCCTGTCTCTAGCTTCCTGTTCTCTGCTTCCTGTTCTCTGCTTCCTGCTATCAGCTTCCTTCTATCAGCTTCCCGTTATCTGCTTCCCGTTATCTGCTTCCTGTTATCTGCTTCCTGTTATCTGCTTCCTGTTCTCTGCTTCCTGCTATCAGCTTCCTGCTATCAGCTGTGTAACAGGAAGTGATGTCTCTGCAGGAGGAAGATGATCTGGGCAGAGATCAGTTATTTCTCTAAATGGTGGGAAGAGCTCGACCAGAAGAAGAGGGACACGGTCAAACGGTAACTCAAACTAAATATAATATGAATCCAGAAATAAATAAATGTCTTGAATTAACACAATGATCTCCTGTGGTGTGCTGCTCTGTGATTGGTCAGCCTGCTGGCGGGGGGGCAGCTGGAGATGGTGACGGGTGGCTGGGTGATGGCCGACGAGGCAAACTCTCATTATTACGCTTTGTTGGATCAGCTGATAGAAGGACATCAGTGGATACAGACACACCTGGGTAATATATACTTTAAAGAGTCCTCTGATGTTCAGGTGTATATCAGTATGGAGTGTCTCTACTTTAAAGAGTCCTCTCCTGCTGATGTTCAGGTGTATATCAGTATGTAGTGTCTCTACTTTAAAGAGTCCTCTCCTGCTGATGTTCAGGTGTATATCAGTATGTAGTGTCTCTACTTTAAAGAGTCCTCTCCTGCTGATGTTCAGGTGTATATCAGTATGTAGTGTCTCTACTTTAAAGAGTCCTCTGATGTTCAGGTGTATATCAGTATGTAGTGTCTCTACTTTAAAGAGTCCTCTGATGTTCAGGTGGATATCAGTATGTAGTGTCTCTACTTTAAAGAGTCCTCTCCTGCTGATGTTCAGGTGTATATCAGTATGTAGTGTCTCTACTTTAAAGAGTCCTCTCCTGCTGATGTTCAGGTGTATATCAGTATGGAGTGTCTCTACTTTAAAGAGTCCTCTCCTGCTGATGTTCAGGTGTATATCAGCATGTAGTGTCTCTACTTTAAAGAGTCCTCTGATGTTCAGGTGGATATCAGTATGTAGTGTCTCTACTTTAAAGAGTCCTCTCCTGCTGATGTTCAGGTGTATATCAGTATGTAGTGTCTCTACTTTAAAGAGTCCTCTCCTGCTGATGTTCAGGTGTATATCAGTATGGAGTGTCTCTACTTTAAAGAGTCCTCTCCTGCTGATGTTCAGGTGTATATCAGTATGTAGTGTCTCTACTTTAAAGAGTCCTCTCCTGCTGATGTTCAGGTGTATATCAGTATGTAGTGTCTCTACTTTAAAGAGTCCTCTCCTGCTGATGTTCAGGTGTATATCAGTATGTAGTGTCTCTACTTTAAAGAGTCCTCTCCTGCTGATGTTCAGGTGTATATCAGTATGTAGTGTCTCTACTTTAAAGAGTCCTCTCCTGCTGATGTTCAGGTGTATATCAGTATGTAGTGTCTCTACTTTAAAGAGTCCTCTCCTGCTGATGTTCAGGTGTATATCAGTATGTAGTGTCTCTACTTTAAAGAGTCCTCTCCTGCTGATGTTCAGGTGTATATCAGTATGTAGTGTTTCTACTTTAAAGAGTCCCCTCCTGTCTGCAGGTCTGAAGCCGAGCAGTGGTTGGGCGATTGACCCGTTTGGCCACTCCCCCTCCATGGCCTACCTGCTGAAGGGGGCGGGGCTTAGCAACATGGTCATCCAGCGCGTTCACTACGCTGTGAAGAAGGAGTTCGCCCGGCAACAGACTCTGGAGTTCAAGTGGAGGCAGAGCTGGGGTTAGTTCACCTGTTATTATATAAATACTGTAATAATAAGTGCTATTAGTGAGTACTAGTACTAAGGAAACAATATATAGAAATAAGGAGAGAGAGTTTCAGACTCCTCCCCCCTCACTGACATCACTCTGTTTGATGTGTTTCAGACTCCTCCCCCCTCACTGACATCACTCTGTTTGATGTGTTTCAGACTCCTCCCCCCTCACTGACATCACTCTGTTTGATGTGTTTCAGACTCCTCCCCCCTCAGTGACAACACTGTTTGATGTGTTTCAGACTCCTCCCCCCTCACTGACATCACTCTGTTTGATGTGTTTCAGACTCCTCCCCCCTCACTGACATCACTCTGTTTGTTGTGTTTCAAACTCCTCCCCCCTCACTGACATCACTCTGTTTGATGTGTTTCAGACTCCTCCCCCCTCACTGACATCACTCTGTTTGATGTGTTTCAGACTCCTCCCCCCTCACTGACATCACTCTGTTTGTTGTGTTTCAGACTCCTCCCCCCTCACTGACATCACTCTGTTTGATGTGTTTCAGACTCCTCCCCCCTCACTGACATCACTCTGTTTGATGTGTTTCAGACTCCTCCCCCCTCACTGACATCACTCTGTTTGATGTGTTTCAGACTCCTCCCCCCTCACTGACATCACGTGTCACATGATGCCCTTCTACAGTTACGATGTCCCTCACACCTGCGGTCCCGACCCAGCCGTCTGCTGTCAGTTTGACTTCCACCGGCTGCCGGGGGGGCGGGTCTTCTGTCCCTGGAGGGTCCCCCCTCAGCCAATCACAGAGCAGAACGTCCAGGAGAGGTACCATACCATACCATATACTTTATTGTTCCCGTAAGGACTTTTGTTCTGGACTCTGTCCTAGAGTTCCACATACATGTACATATACAAACATTATAAACATTAAAATACACACACATATCATCTGGAGTCACCTACTGTAACCTTAGAGACGCTGGAGTTACCTACTGTAACTCCAGCGTCTCTAAGGCTATCAAGTCAAATCAAGTTTTATTTATAAAGCACATTTATAAAGGATGTGTGGTGGAGCCAAAGTGCTGAACATAAAATAAAAATAGCCTACAGTAGAGACACTTTAAAGCAAATACAACAGCACAGACCCTCTGTCCTCAGACACTCTGTCCTTAGACCCTCTATCCTTAGACCCTCTGTCCTTAGACCCTCTGTCCTTAGACCCTCTGTCCTTAGACCCTCTGTCCTCAGACACTCTATCCTTAGACCCTCTGTCCTTAGACCCTCTGTCCTTAGACCCTCTGTCCTCAGACACTCTATCCTTAGACCCCCTGTCCTTAGACCCTCTGTCCTTAGACCCTCTGTCCTTAGACCCTCTGTCCTTAGACCCTCTGTCCTCAGACTCTCTATCCTTAGACCCCCTGTCCTTAGACCCTCTGTCCTTAGACCCTCTGTCCTTAGACCCTCTGTCCTCAGACTCTCTATCCTTAGACCCCCTGTCCTTAGACCCTCTGTCCTTAGACCCTCTGTCCTTAGACCCTCTATCCTTAGACCCTCTGTCCTCAGACCCTCTGTCCTTAGACCCTCTGTCCTTAGACCCTCTGTCCTCAAACCCTCTGTCCTCAGACCCTCTGTCCTTAGACCCTCTGTCCTTAGACCCTCTATCCTTAGACCCTCTGTCCTCAGACCCTCTGTCCTTAGACCCTCTGTCCTTAGACCCTCTGTCCTCAAACCCTCTGTCCTCAGACCCTCTGTCCTTAGACCCTCTGTCCTTAGACCCTCTATCCTTAGACCCTCTGTCCTTAGACCCTCTGTCCTTAGACCCTCTGTCCTCAGACCCTCTGTCCTTAGACCCTCTGTCCTCAGACACTCTGTCCTTAGACCCTCTGTCCTTAGACCCTCTGTCCTTAGACCCTCTGTCCTCAGACACTCCATCCTTAGACCCCCTGTCCTTAGACCCTCTGTCCTTAGACCCTCTATCCTTAGACCCTCACATCGTACAAGGAAACACTTCCAGAGAAACCCCACAGTTTAAAGGGAACATGGGAGAAACCTCAGACAGAGCAACAGAGGAGGGATCCCTCTCCCAGGACGGACAGACGTGCAATAGATGCCGTGTGTAAATCCAAGAGACAATACATTTTACAGCATATAGACCGAATGTTAGGAAAAGCATGATGTAGTCTGCGCCCCACTGGGTCCGTCCGGCACTAGAAGCACAGACACACCTGCTCAGTAACACCCCCTGCCTGTTGTGCCATGCGTAATGGAGCATCACCGTCCCTGGAACATAGCCAAACATGCCTATCTTCCCGACGGGGTGAAGGCTGGGAACAATACATACCGGCCGCTGTGAGAAAGTAGAGACGAAGGTCCCACCTTGTCCTGCGATCATAGAGGGGGAACAGCAGCTCTCTGCGTGTTAGACAGGTAGGAGAGCGCTCAGCTGGATCCCTGACGTCACTCACTCCGACAGGACACCCAGTACAGGGTGTGTCAGAGAGGAAAGGGAGACCTCCCTCAAATAAAAATGAATATATGAACAGGGGGAAGACCAAGATGCAGCCGTGCAAATATCTTCCACTGACATTCCTCCGTGCAAAGCCGTGGAGGAGGACATTCCTCTGGTGGAGTGCGCATTAATGTTCTCCGGGGGCTCCACCCCAGAGGAGACATATGCCTGCGACACAGCCTCACACAGCCAGTGTGACAGCCGTTTGTGCAGACAGAGGTTGCCCGATCGAGCGTTCTCTATATAGTGCACAAACAGGCGCTGAGAATGGCGCCAGGCCGCCGTGCGCGCCACATAGCAAGACAGCGCGCACACAGGACAGAGGAGATGAGACGTGGCTTCTTCCTCCGACCTGTAAGGAGGGGGGAATAAGCCAGCCAGGGTGATCACTCTTGACCAAAGAGTTGTGATGACCTTAGGCATGAAGCCGGGTTAGGGCGTAAAACAGCTGAACTGCCATCTCCTTGGATCCGGAGAGCTGACGGAGCCACAGAGAGAGCAGACAAATCACTCACCCTTTAGCTGTTATAGCCAACAGCAGAGCTACTTTGGCTGAACCCAGTTTAAGGGGAACCTGATCAGGTTCAAATGGGGCTTTGCTTTAGTGCACGTAACACCAAAGCCAAATCCCACTGAGGCGCCAGTGTGCGTGACACAGGTCTGAGTCTCCGTACTCCTCGCATAGCGGCTGCTGCGTTCTGCGAGCCCCTCGGTTCAGCTCGCCGGGAATATACATTGCTCTGATGGAGAGCAACGTGTGTGCGCGCCCAGAATAGCAGCCGCCTGGCTGCGTTCAGAAGCTGCGCAGATCGTACTCCTCCCTGGCGATTGGCTGCTTCCATAGCCGTGGCCTGTTGTCTGTGCAAATCAACACATGTTTGATTGTACAGCAACGGGGCGACTCCCCCGTTCTTTTCCGAGAGTTAGAAAAATAGCGGGAGTAAAAACCGCGCAAGACACTGTTCCTGGGATAACAGGAGTGTTTCTTGTATCCCATGGAACTGCTGGGGGAGAGGCTTCTCTGTGATGTGCCGTAATGGTCGTCATGGTGACGAGCCACGCCATCGCCGCTGCCCGTGAGGCAAAAGGGCTGCGAGGAAGCCTCCACACGCTGCGTTTCACTCCGTCTGTCATCATGAGGCGCGTACACGCTCAGGGGATGAGTGGAGGTGTGTGCAGTGCTGTCCACATGAGGCGTTATAACGGCGCTCATGGGTTATTATGACCGTGTGTAGGAGGCGTATCTCAGACAGAGGAATGCTGCGAGCTCTGCAGGTTATTAACCGATAGGTTCAAACCAGCAGGCTTCTGCAGGGAGCCCTGCTGTCTACTTAATCAACAGATTAGTGGCAGCCGGCTTAATTAGCGGCTCTGCTTCCTCGGAGGCTCTCGCGGAGCAGACCAGGGGCGGGGGAGCCTCACTCCCCTTTGACTCGCCGCCGGGAGACCCTGTCTCTGGGGTGGTGGGGGAGCGGAGACGTGGGACGGAGCCCCTGCAGCCGCCGAAGGGCGAGTCTGACGCCGAGGCGGTTGCTGTGGGCGTCTCTCCGCTTGCGGCCTCCTGTGGCCGGCGTGGACGTCGCGGCTGCTGCGGGCGTTGGTGCCGCTGTGGGCGCTCAGCAGGCTGGAGCCCGCGGCCGTCTTCATGGACTCCACCATGGCGTGGAACTGGGGTCCGAACAGCCCGTCTGGGCTTATTGGAGCGTCCAGTAGCAATTTTCTGGCCGTCTCCGTAACAGACGCCTGCTTCCGCCAGAGGTGGTGCTGGATCTGTGTCACCCACGCGGAAATCCTCGCCTGGGAGACAGCAACGGACGCGCACAGAATGAGCGCCGTGCTGGCCGCCTTGCTGATTTCCTCTGCCTCGGTGGTGGACCGCTCTACCAGTGTCACCACCGAGTTGCAGAGCCGCGCGATGTTATTCGCTGCCGCGCTGTGGTGACGGAGAGGGGGAAAGCATGTTCGGCCGCCAAGCTGGTACCCTGCTCCGACTCTGTCTCCCCCGTCCGGGGGAGAGGAGGGAGAGGAGGGAGAGGAGGGAGGGGAGAACCGCACGGTGAACCGTGGAGGGAGGCGGGGCAGGAGTTGCTTTTCTTCGGACTCCTGCCCGGCACTCGGCCCCAGGGACACGAGGCCCCGTCCGCGGGGTCGTAAGTCTGAACGGGCCAATCGTCCTCCTCGGCCGCAGCAGCAAGAGCGTCCGCTCTCCGCTTCCTGTCGCCCGAGGGGAGACGGGCGCAGTGTGTGCATGCTACCTGCTGGTTTAGAGCCGCGTACGCGTGCTCTGACCCCAGGCAGGATTCGCATACTGCTTTTATCTCTGCTGGTCATAACTCATTATGAACCCAGAGTCACATGAGGGACACGGACGCAGTTGTTGCTCATGATGATTCTCCATTGCTGTGCTTCAGTAACGGTGTGCTGAAGAAAAGAGGGAGCAGATTGCCGGGCCTCCTTCCTATTTATACCGGAAGGAGCCCGAGGGTGGGGCCCACCTAGCGGGTGGGCGGGGCCTACAAGTTTTCAGTGCTGCCGGGGCGATAGCCTCAGAGGGCGGAGCCATATACGAAATAGAACAGAGACGTGTAAAGTATGTGTGCTTTCAGTTGTTTACTGAAGGCGCTGTCTAAAGCCCCACTGAGTTCACACACACACACACACACACACACACACAGACACACACAGACACACACACACAGACACACACAGACACACAGACACACACAGACACAGACACACACAGACACACACACACAGACACACACACAGACACACACAGACACACACACACAGACACACACAGACACACACACACAGACGCACACAGACACACACACACAGACAGACACACAGCCACACACACACAGACACACACAGACACACACAGACGCACACAGACACACACACAGACACACAGACACACATAGACACACACACAGACACACAGACACACAGACACACACACACACACACACAGACACACACACACACAGACACACAGACACACACACTGACACACACAGACACACACACAGACACACACACACACACACACAGACACACACAGACACACAGACACACACAGACACACACACACACAGACACACACACACTGACACACACACAGACACAGACACACACACTGACACACACACTGTTGCACAACCCTCATGGCCAACATGTCAAAGTATCGAACATCACAGGTGAGAACACTGATGAGCCTGGTCGTTGTTAATATTAATTTATGCGTGTTATCATTTTGACTTTGAGACCTTTTGCTTTTGAATATTTATATTTTATTATTGTGACTTTGTTGTCTTTTTATTGCAATCAGAGCCCTCCTGCTATTGGACCAGTACCGCAGGAAGTCCCGCCTCTTCCGCTCTCCGGTGCTTTTCGTTCCGCTCGGAGATGATTTCCGCTTCGTGGAGTCGAGCGAGTGGGACGCTCAGTTCAGAAACTACCAGAGGCTGTTCGACTTCTTCCAGACGCACCCCGAGCTGCACGTCAGCGTGAGGACACATATCTCTACTTCTTCTTCTGCTGTCTCTCTAAAGCTCTCCTGTCATGCTAAAGTCACTCTCTGATGTCTTCTCTACATCACGGTGTGTCCCTGGTGTGTCCCCATGTGTCCCGGTGTGTCCCTGTGTGTCCCCGGTGTGTCCCTGTGTGTCCCCGGTGTGTCAGGAGACTCTCAAAGTGATGTCTTCTCTACATCACGGTGTGTCCCCCGTGTGTCAGGAGACTCTCAAAGTGATGTCTTCTCTACATCACGGTGTGTCCCCCGTGTGTCAGGAGACTCTCAAAGTGATGTCTTCTCTACATCACGGTGTGTCCCCCGTGTGTCAGGAGACTCTCAAAGTGATGTCTTCTCTTCATCACGGTGTGTCCCCGGTGTGTCAGGAGACTCTCAAAGTGATGTCTTCTCTACATCACGGTGTGTCCCCCGTGTGTCAGGAGACTCTCAAAGTGATGTCTTCTCTACATCACGGTGTGTCCCCGGTGTGTCCCCCCCGTGTGTCAGGAGACTCTCAAAGTGTCAGGAAACAAACCCCTCTCTCTTCTCCTCCGTACCCACATCTCTAAAAACGGGGAACAACGGAGCTGATCCAGATTTGCTGCGTCATGACCACATTACTAAAATGTGGGCGGGCTTTACCCCCACGGGCCAATCAGAATCGTTGCTGTCAGAAACAATGAGACGTGTTCTGAATGTCTCTAACTGTCTCTCTAAATGTCTCTAAATGACTCTAAATGTCTCTCTCTGTCTCCCTAAATGTCTCTCTGTCCCTCTAAATGTCTCTCTGTCCCTCTAAATGTCTCTCTGTCTCTCTAAATATCTCTCTGTCTCCCTAAATGTCTCTATGTCCCTCTAAATGTCTCTCTGTCTCCCTAAATGTCTCTCTTTGTCTCTCTGTCTCTCTAAATGTTTCTCTGTCTCTCTAAATGTATCTCTGTCTCTCTAAATGTCTCTCTGTACCTCTAAATGTCTCTCTGTCTCTCTAAATGTCTCTCTGTCCCTCTAAATGTCTCTCTGTCTCCCTAAATGTCTCTCTTTGTCTCTCTGTCTGTCTCTGTGTCTCCAGGCTCGTTTTGGGACTCTCTCAGATTACTTCCAGGCTCTCCAGAAGGTGTTACCGGTCTCGTCTCTGCCGACGGTCCGCGGAGACTTCTTCACGTACGCCGACCGAGACGACCACTACTGGAGCGGATACTTCACGTCCAGACCGTTCTACAAGAGGCTGGACCGCACGCTGGAGGCCACGCTACGGTGAGTCTGAGGCTGTAGCATCAGACATGTGTTCAAAGGTATCTCCTGACTCACCGCACGCTGCAGGCCACGCTACGGTGAGTCTGAGGCTGTAGCATCAGACATGTGTTCAAAGGTATCTCCTGACTCCCCGCACGCTGGAGGCCACGCTACGGTGACTCTGAGGCTGTAGCATAAGACATGTGTTCAAAGGTATCTCCTGACTTACCGCACGCTGGAGGCCACGCTACGGTGAGTCTGAGGCTGTAGCATAAGACATGTGTTCAAAGGTATCTCCTGACTTACCGCACGCTGGAGGCCACGCTACGGTGAGTCTGAGGCTGTAGCATAAGACATGTGTTCAAAGGTATCTCCTGACTCACCGCACGCTGCAGGCCACGCTACGGTGAGTCTGAGGCTGTAGCATCAGACATGTGTTCAAAGGTATCTCCTGACTTACCGCACGCTGGAGGCCACGCTACGGTGAGTCTGAGGCTGTAGCATAAGACATGTGTTCAAAGGTATCTCCTGACTTACCGCACGCTGGAGGCCACGCTACGGTGAGTCTGAGGCTGTAGCATCAGACATGTGTTCAAAGGTATCTCCTGACTCCCCGCACGCTGGAGGCCACGCTACGGTGAGTCTGAGGCTGTAGCATAAGACATGTGTTCAAAGGTATCTCCTGACTCACCGCACGCTGCAGGCCACGCTACGGTGAGTCTGAGGCTGTAGTATCAGACATGTGTTCAAAGGTATCTCCTGACTCACCGCACGCTGGAGGCCACGCTACGGTGAGTCTGAGGCTGTAGCATCAGACATGTGTTCAAAGGTATCTCCTGACTCCCCGCACGCTGGAGGCCACGCTACAGTGAGTCTGAGGCTGTAGCATAAGACATGTGTTCAAAGGTATCTCCTGACTCACCGCACGCTGCAGGCCACGCTACGGTGAGTCTGAGGCTGTAGTATCAGACATGGGTTCAAAGGTATCTCCTGACTCACCGCACGCTGCAGGCCACGCTACGGTGAGTCTGAGGCTGTAGCATCAGACATGTGTTCAAAGGTATCTCCTGACTCACCGCACGCTGGAGGCCACGCTACGGTGAGTCTGAGGCTGTAGCATCAGACATGTGTTCAAAGGTATCTCCTGACTCACCGCACGCTGCAGGCCACGCTACGGTGAGTCTGAGGCTGTAGCATCAGACATGTGTTCAAATAACTCATTATATGTTAATATTAATATTTATTGTGATATTTTTATGATTTTTTAAAAACGTTTTATTATTTAATTATTATTTTTAATATTTGTACTAATTTCACGTGTCTATATAATTAAAAGATCTGTTTATAATTATATCTTTCATCATTACATTACATTACATTGCATTTAGCTGAGGCTTTTATCCAAAGCGACTTACAGTAAGTGCGTTCGACCAACAAAACACAACCTTGAAGAAAACAACATCATAAAGTACATCAGGTTTCATAGAGCAAAACATTTCAAGTGCTACTCAACTGGCTTTAGGTAAGCCAGTCCTTTATTAGTATATAAGTGCTTTGTTAATAGTTCTATTGCTCGAAGTGGAGTCGAAAGAGATGAGTTTTCAGTCTGGAAGGTGTGTAAGCTTTCTGCTGTCCTGATGTCAATGGGAGCTCATTCCACCATCTTGGAGCCAGGATATCAAACCCACGTGTTTTTGCTGATGGGAACTTGGGTCCCCTTGGCAGCGAGGGTGCAGCGAGTCGTTTGGCTGATGCAGAGCGGAGTGCACGTGCTGGGGTGTACAGTTTAACCATGTCCTGGATGTAGGAAGGGCCAGATCCATTCGCAGCATGGTACGCAAGTACCAGTGTCTTGAAGTGGATTCTAGCAGTTACTGGAAGCCAGTGGAGGGAGCGGAGGAGCGGAGTGGTGTGGGAACATTTAGGAAGGTTGAAGACCAGGCGAGCCGCTGCATTCTGGATGAACTGCAGAGGTCGGATGGCACATGCAGGTAGACCAGCCAGGAGGGAGTTGCAGTAGTCTAGGCGTGAGATGATGAGAGCCTGGACCAGAACCTGCGTGGCTTTCTGGGTCAGCTGGGGACGTATCCTCCTGATGTTGTAAAGCGTGTATCTGCAGCAACGGGTTGTAGCAGCGATGTTTGCAGTGAAGGACAAGTTGTTATCTAGGGTCACACCCAGATTCCTTGCAGTCTGAGTCGGGGAAACAACAGAGGTGCCGATGTTGATTGTCAGGTCAAGAGTGGGTCAATCTTTTCCCGGAAGGAAAAGCAGTTCAGTCTTGTCAAGGTTGAGCTTGAGGTGATGAGCAGACATCCACTGAGAGATGTCAGCTAGACAAGCAGAGATGCGTGCGACGACCTGGGTCTCTGAGCGGGGAAAGGACAGAATTAATTGGGTGTCGTCAGCGTAGCAGTGGTATGAAAAACCATGCGGGCTAATGACGCTAATGATGATGAGTTTGTGTACAGGGAGAAGAGGAGGGGACCAAGAACAGAGCCCTGAGGGACCCCTGTAGTTAATTGACAAGGGTCGGACACGGACCCTCTCCAAGTTACATTATGATATTTTTATAAAAAATGTAACACACGATATTATTACTATTTCCTCCGACAGAGCGACGGAGATCCTGTACAGCCTGACTCTGGCTGCAATGCGTTCCCATGGCGACGGTCGCCTGGCGACAGGGTTCCCGGCGCAGGATCACTTTCTGCTTCTGACGGCTGGGAGGCGGAGCTTAGCGCTGTTCCAGCATCACGACGCTGTCACCGGCACCGCCAGAGACCCCGTCGTCATGGACTACGGAAACAGGTGCTACTTCCTGTTAGCATGGGGAATATGTTAGCATAAAAAGTAAGGACGTGTGTTTGGTAGATTATTTCTTCTTTGTTGATTCTCAGCAATAACTCTAATATAGAGCGGAGTGTGCGGGGCGCGCCCCTGAGACATGCAATCATCCAATCACCAAACAAGAGTCAGCTGTTTGGCTTTGAGAGGAGATCTGTCTCGTGGGCAGACAGTGAGGATCTATCAATGATCTGAGGTCCCAGGCTCCTCCATCAGAGCAACACCCTCTCTCTCCTCTCCTTTTCCTCTCTCCTCTCTCCTCTCTCCTCTCTCTCCTCTCTCCTCTCCTCTCTCCTCTCTCTCCTCTCCTCTCCTCTCTCTCCTTTCTCCTCTCTCCTCTCTCCTCTCTCTCCTCTCTCCTCTCCTCTCTCTCCTCTCCTCTCCTCTCTCTCCTTTCTCCTCTCTCCTCTCTCTCCTCTCTCCTCTCTCTCCTCTCCTCTCCTTTCCTCTCTCTCCTCTCCTCTCTCCTCTCTCCTCTCTCCTCTCCTCTCTCTCCTCTCCTCTCCTCTCTCTCCTTTCTCCTCTCTCCTCTCTCTCCTCTCTCCTCTCTCTCCTCTCTCCTCTCCTCTCCTCTCCTCTCTCCTCTCCTCTCTCCTCTCTCCTCTCTCTCCTTTCTCCTCTCTCCTCTCCTCTCTCCTCTCTCCTCTCTCCTCTCTCCCCCCTCCTCTCTCCTCTCTCCTCTCCTCTCTCCTCTCCTCTCTCCCCTCTCTCCTCTCTCTCCTCTCCTCCTCTCCTCTCTCTCCTCCTCTCTCCCCTCTCTCCTCTCTCTCCTCTCCTCTCTCTCCTCTCCTCTTTCCTCTCTCCTCTCCTCTCTCCTCTCCTCTCTCCTCCTCTCTCTCCTCTCTCTCCTCTCTCCTCTCTCCTCTCTCTCCTCTCTCTCCTCTCTCCTCTCTCCTCTCCTCTCCTCTCTCCTCTCCTCTCTCCCCTCTCCTCTCCTCTCTCTCCCCTCTCTCCTCTCTCTCCTCTCTCTCCTCTCCTCTCCTCTCTCCTCTCCTCTCTCCTCTCTCCTCTCCTCTCTCTCCTCTCTCTCCTCTCCTCTCCTCTCTCCCCTCTCCTCTCTCCTCTCCTCTCTCCTCTTTCCTCTCTCCTCTCCTCTCTCCCCTCTCCTCTCTCCTCTTTCTCCCCTCTCCTCTCTCCTCTCTCTCCTCTCCTCTCTCTCCTCTCCTCTCCTCTCTCTCCTCTCTCTTTCCCCTCTCTCCTCTCTCTCCTCTCCCCTCTCCTCTCTCCTCTCTCTCCTCTCTCCTCTCCTCTCTCCCCCCTCCTCTCTCCTCTCCTCTCTCCTCTATCCCCTCTCCTCTCCTCTCTCCTCTCTCCCCTCTCCTCCCTCTCCTCTCTCCTCTCCTCTCTCTCCCCTCTCCTCTCTCTCCTCTCTCTCCTCTCTCCTCTCCTCTCTCCCCTCTCCTCTCTCCTCTCATCTCTCCTCTCCTCTCTCTCCTCTCCTCTCTCCTCTCCTCTCTCCCCTCTCCTCTCTCTCCTCTCTCCCCTCTCCTCTCCTCTCTCCTCTCTCCCCTCTCTCTCCTCTCCTCTCTCTCCTCTCTCCTCTCCTCTCTCTCCTCTCTCCTCTCTCTCCTCTCTCTCCTCTCTCCTCTCCTCTCTCCCCCCTCCTCTCCTCTCTCCTCTCCTCTCTCTCCTCTCTCCTCTCTCTCCTCTCTCTCCTCTCTCCTCTCTCCCCCCTCCTCTCCTCTCTCCTCTCTCCTCTCTCCTCTCTCTCCTCTCTCCCCTCTCCCCTCTCTCCTCTCTCCTCTCTCCTCTCTCTCCTCTCCTCTCTCTCCTCTCTCTCCCCCCTCCTCTCCTCTCTCCTCTCTCTCCTCTCTCCTCTCTCCTCTCTCCCCCCTCCTCTCCTCTCTCCTCTCTCCTCTCCTCTCTCTCCTCTCTCTCCCCCCTCTCTCTCCTCTCTCTCCCCCCTCCTCTCCTCTCCCCTCTCTCCTCTCTCCCCCCTCCTCTCCTCTCTCCTCTCTCTCCTCTCCTCTCTCTCCTCTCTCTCCCCCCTCTCTCTCCTCTCTCCTCTCTCTCCTCTCATCTCTCCCCCCTCCTCTCCCCTCTCTCCTCTCTCCTCTCTCTCCTCTCCTCTCTCCTCTCTCCTCTCTCTCCCCCCTCTCTCTCCTCTCTCTCCCCCTCCTCTCCTCTCTCCTCTCTCTCCTCTCCCCTCTCCTCTCTCCTCCCTCTCCTCTCTCCCCCCTCCTCTCCTCTCTCCTCTCTCTCCTCTCCTCTCTCTCCTCTCTCCCCCCTCCTCTCCCCTCTCTCCTCTCTCCTCTCTCTCCTCTCCCCTCTCTCCTCTCTCCCCCCTCCTCTCCTCTCTCCTCTCTCTCCTCTCCCCTCTCCTCTCTCCTCCCTCTCCTCTCTCCCCCCTCCTCTCCTCTCTCCTCTCTCTCCTCTCCTCTCTCTCCTCTCTCCCCCCTCCTCTCCCCTCTCTCCTCTCTCCTCTCTCTCCTCTCCCCTCTCTCCTCTCTCCTCCCTCCTCTCCTCTCTCCTCTCTCCTCTCTCTCCTCTCCTCTCTCCTCTCTCCTCCCTCTCCTCTCTCCCCCCTCCTCTCCTCTCTCCTCTCTCTCCTCTCCTCTCTCTCCTCTCTCCCCCCTCCTCTCCCCTCTCTCCTCTCTCCTCTCTCTCCTCTCCCCTCTCTCCTCTCTCCCCCCTCCTCTCCTCTCTCCTCTCTCCCCCCTCCTCTCCTCTCTCCTCTCTCTCCTCTCCTCTCTCTCCTCTCTCTCCCCTCTCTCCTCTCTCCTCTCTCTCCTCTCCTCTCTCTCCTCTCTCCCCTCTCCTCTCTCCTCTCTCTCCTCTCCCCTCTCTCCTCTCTCCTCTCTCTCCTCTCTCCCCCCTCCTCTCCTCTCCCCTCTCTCTCCTCTCCTCTCTCTCCTCTCTCTCCCCCTCTCTCTCCTCTCTCCTCTCTCTCCTCTCCTCTCTCTCCTCTCTCCCCCCTCCTCTCCCCTCTCTCCTCACTCCTCTCTCTCCTCTCCCCTCTCTCCTCTCTCCCCCCTCCTCTCCTCTCTCCTCTCTCCTCTCCTCTCTCTCCTCTCTCTCCCCCCTCTCTCTCCTCTCTCCTCTCTCCCCTCTCTCCTCTCTCTCTCTCTCCTCTCCCCTCTCTCCTCTCTCCCCCCTCCTCTCCTCTCTCCTCTCTCTCCTCTCCCCTCTCCTCTCTCCTCCCTCTCCTCTCTCCCCCCTCCTCTCCTCTCTCCTCTCCTCTCTCTCCTCTCTCCCCCCTCCTCTCCCCCTCTCTCCTCTCTCCTCTCTCTCCTCTCCCCTCTCTCCTCTCTCCCCCCTCCTCTCCTCTCTCCTCTCTCCTCTCTCTCCTCTCCCCTCTCCTCTCTCCTCCCTCTCCTCTCTCCCCCCTCCTCTCCTCTCTCCTCTCTCTCCTCTCCTCTCTCTCCTCTCTCCCCCCTCCTCTCCCCTCTCTCCTCTCTCCTCTCTCTCCTCTCCCCTCTCTCCTCTCTCCCCTCTCCTCTCCTCTCTCCTCTCTCTCCTCTCCTCTCTCCTCTCTCCTCTCTCCTCTCTCTCCTCTCCTCTCTCTCCTCTCTCCCCCCTCCTCTCCCCTCTCTCCTCTCTCTCCTCTCCCCTCTCTCCTCTCTCCCCCCTCCTCTCCTCTCTCCTCTCTCCTCTCTCTCCTCTCCCCTCTCCTCTCTCCTCCCTCTCCTCTCTCCGTGATTTATTGTAATACACGTTTCTAAATGATGCCGAAGTAACTAAATACTGATACCGGTTTGTAAAAAACATGAATTAATGCTTTGACAAGTCTGCAGACAGACGGCAGAGAAACCTTTTAAAATGCGTGTTTTCTGAATGGATCAATCAGGCTAAACTAACCTGTAGCTGCTCCGTCCACACTCACAACAACGTCCTAAAGACAGAATTCAAGCAGCGATTGTATTCGCCATGACAGTCTGTGGTTTGTACATGTTTAACTTTTGTCCAGTTTCTGACCAGAGCTGTGAGGAGTTGATTAAAGAGACTCTCGTACACACACACGCACACACACTTCACTGTGCACTGCTGAATGATGTATGTGCAGAGTTTGACCCTTGAAGGCTGTTTCTTCTGAAATGGAATATATTTGTTACATATTAATAGAATTTTAGATTTTTTTGTCTCCAGGTAGCAACCAGGCACACGGACGTTAGCATGTTCAGCTAACGTGTCTCCAGGTAGCAACCAGGCACACGGACGTTAGCATGTTCAGCTAACGTGTCTCCAGGTAGCAAGCAGGCACACAGACGTTAGCATGTTAGCTAACGTGTCTCCAGGTAGCAACCAGGCACACGGACGTTAGCATGTTAGCTAAACGTGTCTCCAGGTAGCAAGCAGGCACACGGACGTTAGCATGTTAGCTAAACGTGTCTCCAGGTAGCAACCAGGCACACGGACGTTAGCATGTTAGCTAACGTGTCTCCAGGTAGCAACCAGGCACACGGACGTTAGCATGTTAGCTAACGTGTCTCCAGGTAGCAAGCAGGCACACAGACGTTAGCATGTTAGCTAACGTGTCTCCAGGTAGCAACCAGGCACACGGACACAGACGTTAGCATGTTAGCTAACGTGTCTCCAGGTAGCAAGCAGGCACACGGACGTTAGCATGTTAGCTAACGTGTCTCCAGGTAGCAACCAGGCACACAGACGTTAGCATGTTAGCTAAACGTGTCTCCAGGTAGCAACCAGGCACACGGACGTTAGCATGTTAGCTAACGTGTCTCCAGGTAGCAACCAGGCACACGGATGTTAGCATGTTAGCTAACGTGTCTCCAGGTAGCAAGCAGGCACACCGACGTTAGCATGTTCAGCTAACGTGTCTCCAGGTAGCAAGCAGGCACACAGACGTTAGCATGTTAGCTAACGTGTCTCCAGGTAGCAAGCAGGCACACGGACGTTAGCATGTTAGCTAACGTGTCTCCAGGTAGCAAGCAGGCACACGGACGTTAGCATGTTAGCTAACGTGTCTCCAGGTAGCAAGCAGGCACACGGACGTTAGCATGTTAGCTAAACGTGTCTCCAGGTAGCAACCAGGCACACGGACGTTAGCATGTTAGCTAAACGTGTCTCCAGGTAGCAACCAGGCACACGGATGTTAGCATGTTAGCTAAACGTGTCTCCAGGTAGCAACCAGGCACACAGACACAGACGTTAGCATGTTAGCTAACGTGTCTCCAGGTAGCAAGCAGGCACACGGACGTTAGCATGTTAGCTAACGTGTCTCCAGGTAGCAAGCAGGCACACGGACGTTAGCATGTTAGCTAACGTGTCTCCAGGTGGCAAGCAGGCACACAGACGTTAGCATGTTAGCTAACGTGTCTCCAGGTATCAACAAGGCACGTTAGCATGTTAGCTAACGTGTCTCCAGGTAGCAACAAGGCACGTTAGCATGTTAGCTAACGTGTCTCCAGGTAGCAAGCAGGCACACGGACGTTAGCATGTTAGCTAACGTGTCTCCAGGTAGCAAGCAGGCACACAGACGTTAGCATGTTAGCTAAACGCGTCTCCAGGTAGCGACCATGCACACGGACGTTAGCATGTTAGCTAAACGTGTCTCCAGGTAGCAAGCAGGCACACGGACGTTAGCATGTTAGCTAAACGTGTCTCCAGGTAGCAACCAGGCACACAGACGTTAGCATGTTAGCTAACGTGTCTCCAGGTAGCAACCAGGCACACGGACGTTAGCATGTTAGCTAACGTGTCTCCAGGTAGCAACCAGGCACACGGACGTTAGCATGTTCAGCTAACGTGTCTCCAGGTAGCAAGCAGGCACACAGACGTTAGCATGTTAGCTAACGTGTCTCCAGGTAGCAACCAGGCACACGGACACAGACGTTAGCATGTTAGCTAACGTGTCTCCAGGTAGCAAGCAGGCACACGGACGTTAGCATGTTTGCTAACGTGTCTCCAGGTAGCAACCAGGCACACAGACGTTAGCATGTTAGCTAAACGTGTCTCCAGGTAGCAACCAGGCACACGGACGTTAGCATGTTAGCTAACGTGTCTCCAGGTAGCAACCAGGCACACGGATGTTAGCATGTTAGCTAACGTGTCTCCAGGTAGCAAGCAGGCACACCGACGTTAGCATGTTCAGCTAACGTGTCTCCAGGTAGCAAGCAGGCACACAGACGTTAGCATGTTAGCTAACGTGTCTCCAGGTAGCAAGCAGGCACACGGACGTTAGCATGTTAGCTAACGTGTCTCCAGGTAGCAAGCAGGCACACGGACGTTAGCATGTTAGCTAACGTGTCTCCAGGTAGCAAGCAGGCACACGGACGTTAGCATGTTAGCTAAACGTGTCTCCAGGTAGCAACCAGGCACACGGACGTTAGCATGTTAGCTAAACGTGTCTCCAGGTAGCAACCAGGCACACGGATGTTAGCATGTTAGCTAAAACGTGTCTCCAGGTAGCAACCAGGCACACAGACACAGACGTTAGCATGTTAGCTAACGTGTCTCCAGGTAGCAAGCAGGCACACGGACGTTAGCATGTTAGCTAACGTGTCTCCAGGTAGCAAGCAGGCACACGGACGTTAGCATGTTAGCTAACGTGTCTCCAGGTGGCAAGCAGGCACACAGACGTTAGCATGTTAGCTAACGTGTCTCCAGGTATCAACAAGGCACGTTAGCATGTTAGCTAACGTGTCTCCAGGTAGCAAGCAGGCACACGGACGTTAGCATGTTAGCTAACGTGTCTCCAGGTAGCAAGCAGGCACACGGACGTTAGCATGTTAGCTAAACGCGTCTCCAGGTAGCGACCAGGCACACGGACGTTAGCATGTTAGCTAAACGCGTCTCCAGGTAGCGACCAGGCACACAGACGTTAGCATGTTAGCTAAACGCGTCTCCAGGTAGCGACCAGGCACACGGACGTTAGCATGTTAGCTAAAGGTTTCCCACTACAGACTTCGTGTTAGCATGTTAGCTTTAGCTGCTCCTTGTTTACTTGTTGTGAACAACATGTGATGAAGATCAAAGTTCTTTATGTAACAAACGTCTACAGTATTTTATATTTTGTTTTAATTCGGGTAAATTATCAGAACTTTAGCGTCTTTAGCGTTAGCATGTGTTTTGTCTCATTTGTCCCTCCATGCTTTCCGTTGAAGGACGACGTCGCGCTGACAACGGTAACCGCCTCGCTGTTAGCATTAGCATCATACCCATTCATTTAGCATTAGCGTCCATTACGATATCACATTAACCCTTGGTAGTGTTCATGTTTGTTTACATCACATTAACCCTTGGTAGTGTTCATGTTTGTTTACATTAACCCTTGGTAGTGTTCATGTTTGTTTACATTAACCCTTGGTAGTGTTCATGTTTGTTTACATTAACCCTTGGTAGTGTTCATGTTTGTTTACATCACATTAACCCTTGGTAGTGTTCATGTTTGTTTACATTAACCCTTGGTAGTGTTCATGTTTGTTTACATCACATTAACCCTTGGTAGTGTTCATGTTTGTTTACATTAACCCTTGGTAGTGTTCATGTTTGTTTACATTAACCCTTGGTAGTGTTCATGTTTGTTTACATTAACCCTTGGTAGTGTTCATGTTTGTTTACATTAACCCTTGGTAGTGTTCATGTTTGTTTACATCAACCCTTGGTAGTGTTCATGTTTGTTTACATCACATTAACCCTTGGTAGTGTTCATGTTTGTTTACATTAACCCTTGGTAGTGTTCATGTTTGTTTACATTAACCCTTGGTAGTGTTCATGTTTGTTTACATCAACCCTTGGTAGTGTTCATGTTTGTTTACATCACATTAACCCTTGGTAGTGTTCATGTTTGTTTACATTAACCCTTGGTAGTGTTCATGTTTGTTTACATTAACCCTTGGTAGTGTTCATGTTTGTTTACATTAACCCTTGGTAGTGTTCATGTTTGTTTACATTAACCCTTGGTAGTGTTCATGTTTGTTTACATCAACCCTTGGTAGTGTTCATGTTTGTTTACATCACATTAACCCTTGGTAGTGTTCATGTTTGTTTACATCACATTAACCCTTGGTAGTGTTCATGTTTGTTTACATTAACCCTTGGTAGTGTTCATGTTTGTTTACATCAACCCTTGGTAGTGTTCATGTTTGTTTACATTAACCCTTGGTAGTGTTCATGTTTGTTTACATCAACCCTTGGTAGTGTTCATGTTTGTTTACATCACATTAACCCTTGGTAGTGTTCATGTTTGTTTACATCACATTAACCCTTGGTAGTGTTCATGTTTGTTTACATTAACCCTTGGTAGTGTTCATGTTTGTTTACATTAACCCTTGGTAGTGTTCATGTTTGTTTACATTAACCCTTGGTAGTGTTCATGTTTGTTTACATAAACCCTTGGTAGTGTTCATGTTTG
>JAPTMU010000269.1:73571-107790 GCA_028583405.1 Pogonophryne albipinna
TTTGTTTACATTAACCCTTGGTAGTGTTCATGTTTGTTTACATAACCCTTGGTAGTGTTCATGTTTGTTTACATCACATTAACCCTTGGTAGTGTTCATGTTTGTTTACATCTAACCCTTGGTAGTGTTCATGTTTGTTTACATTAACCCTTGGTAGTGTTCATGTTTGTTTACATTAACCCTTGGTAGTGTTCATGTTTGTTTACATTAACCCTTGGTAGTGTTCATGTTTGTTTACATTAACCCTTGGTAGTGTTCATGTTTGTTTACATCACATTAACCCTTGGTAGTGTTCATGTTTGTTTACATCACATTAACCCTTGGTAGTGTTCATGTTTGTTTACATTAACCCTTGGTAGTGTTCATGTTTGTTTACATCAACCCTTGGTAGTGTTCATGTTTGTTTACATCAACCCTTGGTAGTGTTCATGTTTGTTTACATCAAACCCTTGGTAGTGTTCATGTTTGTTCACATTAACCCTTGGTAGTGTTCATGTTTGTTTACATTAACCCTTGGTAGTGTTCATGTTTGTTTACATCAACCCTTGGTAGTGTTCATGTTTGTTTACATTAACCCTTGGTAGTGTTCATGTTTGTTTACATCACATTAACCCTTGGTAGTGTTCATGTTTGTTTACATTAACCCTTGGTAGTGTTCATGTTTGTTTACATTAACCCTTGGTAGTGTTCATGTTTGTTTACATCAACCCTTGGTAGTGTTCATGTTTGTTTACATCAACCCTTGGTAGTGTTCATGTTTGTTTACATCAACCCTTGGTAGTGTTCATGTTTGTTTACATCAACCCTTGGTAGTGTTCATGTTTGTTTACATCAACCCTTGGTAGTGTTCATGTTTGTTTACATCAACCCTTGGTAGTGTTCATGTTTGTTCACATTAACCCTTGGTAGTGTTCATGTTTGTTTACATTAACCCTTGGTAGTGTTCATGTTTGTTTACATCAACCCTTGGTAGTGTTCATGTTTGTTTACATTAACCCTTGGTAGTGTTCATGTTTGTTTACATCACATTAACCCTTGGTAGTGTTCATGTTTGTTTACATTAACCCTTGGTAGTGTTCATGTTTGTTTACATTAACCCTTGGTAGTGTTCATGTTTGTTTACATCAACCCTTGGTAGTGTTCATGTTTGTTTACATCAACCCTTGGTAGTGTTCATGTTTGTTTACATCAACCCTTGGTAGTGTTCATGTTTGTTTACATTAACCCTTGGTAGTGTTCATGTTTGTTTACATCAACCCTTGGTAGTGTTCATGTTTGTTTACATCAACCCTTGGTAGTGTTCATGTTTGTTTACATCAACCCTTGGTAGTGTTCATGTTTGTTTACATCAACCCTTGGTAGTGTTCATGTTTGTTTACATCAACCCTTGGTAGTGTTCATGTTTGTTTACATTAACCCTTGGTAGTGTTCATGTTTGTTTACATCAACCCTTGGTAGTGTTCATGTTTGTTTACATCAACCCTTGGTAGTGTTCATGTTTGTTTACATTAACCCTTGGTAGTGTTCATGTTTGTTTACATCAACCCTTGGTAGTGTTCATGTTTGTTTACATCAACCCTTGGTAGTGTTCATGTTTGTTTACATTAACCCTTGGTAGTGTTCATGTTTGTTTACATCAACCCTTGGTAGTGTTCATGTTTGTTTACATCAACCCTTGGTAGTGTTCATGTTTGTTTACATCAACCCTTGGTAGTGTTCATGTTTGTTTACATCAACCCTTGGTAGTGTTCATGTTTGTTTACATCAACCCTTGGTAGATCAGACTCCTAACAGAGAAACACTGACTTTAGACTTTAGGCCTAAAACAGAGAATGATGAAATGATGTGCTGTTGCCGGGCAGATTGTTGGAGTCCATCCAGAAGCTCCGGAAGGTTCTGCAGAGCTCCGCCCACTGGCTGCTCCTATTGGACAAGAGCCAGTACCACCACGACCAATCAAAGCCCTTCCTGCTCACGGTGAGCTTTGAGCTTTTAATACTGAAAATTAAATAGGATAAAAATATTTAAATGAAAGGTTGAATAAATGTTGTTTCAGGACGACGTGATGTCGGCGCAGGACGCGCTGCCGCAGAAGACCAAGATAACGCTGAGCGAGGAGCCCAGGTGAGGGGCGGGGCTTAAGAGAGGGGGTCGGGCATACGTATGGAGAGGGGCGGGGCTTACATAGAGGCAGTAACTGTTATTATTGCAATAATACAAATTATTTAATTGACTAAAGTCACTTTGAGTCTCTTTATTGATAATTACTATTTTAATTTTTAAAGTGTTTTGAAAGATTTGTATTTGATTATTTTTTATTTCCTGTTTCATTAATAAATAACAACGTCTGATAAGTATTACATTTTAAACGTTAAAGATAAATCTTCAGTTGCCGTGTGTTCCGCAGTAGATATGTTGTTATGCTAAGCTAACTAATGCTATGTAGTTTAATATTTTCAGGTGTGTTGTTGTTTACTAAAGGTGTTTATTTACTCTTGTCTCTTCTTCAGGATATTGATCGTCTATAACCCGACGGAGCAGATCCGATCGTCCGTCGTTAGCGTCGTCATCGACTCCCCGGACGCTCAAGTCATCGACGCAGAAACTGGTCGACCAATGGCTGCACAGATCTCTGCGGTGTGGGCGGAGCCAAGCCGGGCGTCCACAGACAGCTTTCAGGTGACACAACCATATCATTAATATTATTATTATATTATTGACCTGATGATAGATATCAATAAGTGTTAATATAAATATGTAATGTGTGTTCCTGCAGCTGGACTTCCTGTCTGAACTCCCTCCTCTCTCATTGGTCGTGTACCATGTGACCCGATCCTCTTCTGGCTCCGCCCCCCGGGCTCGATACACCTTCCATCGCCGCGGCAACCCTCCGACCATTCACAGCGAGCACTTCCAGATGTTCCGTCCCCAGGGCCCCGAGGCCAACGCCCCCCTGTCGCTTAGCAACAAGCACGTCCAAATATGGAGCTCCCCGGAAACAGGCCTGATGCAGGTTGGATTTTCAAAATAAAAGCCTCTCAGATATTTAATCAGAGACATGATTTATTTCATCCTTTGTTTAAATTCATCTGATGATCCAAAAACTGATCTTCATAGAGACGTGCAGGAATGAGTCCTGAAGGAAGTGAGTCAGCATGTCTCCACTTCCTGTTCCCTGGTCTCAGAGCCAATGGGATCTCTCCATAGGAGTTAGGAAGATAGCTGAACTAAGGTCTGTGGTTGAGACTCATTGAAGAGACGGATCACGTTTTGTTCTACGACATTAAATCATCAGCAGTGACCCCACTGTGATTTCTGAAGAGTGGACGTGTCTGAGAAACGATGGTTGTTACCAAGTGGCTGAATAGGACTACAGAAGTCGTGGAGGTCGTTGTACGTCATTACGCCGAACACGTGAACACTCCTCTAAGTTAGTTTCTGTTCTGCTTGAAAGCAAGTCCCTGCCTCCTGCAAAGTGTTCAAACAAACGCTTCAACTCGTTCCATCAAGAATCTGTGTGTTTGAATCTGGATCTGAAGTCGGCGTGACGTTGAAGTCGTGCTGCTGGACTCGCTGTAGTTCCTTTATAGCATCACGTTAGCATTTAGCTTCTGGGTTAGATTTATGATTAGAACTTTATAAAAGAAGACATGTGGAGATTATCCTGAACAAAACGTGCATTTATCAAACAGGCTCGTTTCCACAGACCTTACTTTGAGCTATTTTCCTAAATCCTCTGGAGAAATCCTGTAGCTTGTTGTCGAGGGAACAGCAGCTTCCTGCAGGGTGAACCCGTCCTCCCTGCACCGCTCTGTAGTGAAGAAATTATATTTGTGTTTTTCGTTGTTTTATGTTTCATCATCATTTCTATCTGTATGTTTGTTGCGGTGCAGAAGCTGCGTCTGCGCGCGGGCTCTGAGCACCACGTCCAGGTCCACTTCCTGTGGTACGGAACCAGAACCGGAGCCAACCGGGACAAGAGCGGAGCGTACCTGTTCCTGCCGGGAGAGGAGGGGGCCCAGGTGAGGAGAACCAGAACCTGAAGAGGACTCCCCCCCCCCCCTCAGGTGTACAGGTTAACTGACTCCTCCCCCCCCCTCCCCCCCCCCCCCTCTCAGGTGTACAGGTTAACTGACTCCCTCCCCCCCCCCCCTCAGGTGTACAGGTTAACTGACTCCCTCCCCCCCCCCCTCAGGTGTACAGGTTAACTGACTCCCTCCCCTCCCCCCTCAGGTGTACAGGTTAACTGACTCCCTCCCCCCCCCCTCAGGTGTACAGGTTAACTGACTCCTCCCCCCCCCTCCCCCCTCAGGTGTACAGGTTAACTGACTCCCTCCCCCTCCCCCCTCAGGTGTACAGGTTAACTGACTCCCTCCCCTCCCCCCTCAGGTGTACAGGTTAACTGACTCCCCCCCCCCCCCCCCCTCAGGTGTACAGGTTAACTGACTCCCCCCCCCCCCCCCTCAGGTGTACAGGTTAACTGACTCCCCCCCCCCCCCCCCCCCCCCTCAGGTGTACTCCTTTTCAGAACCGCCCCTGGTCCGGGTCTCAAGAGGACCGCTGTACTCTGACATCACTTCCTGTCTGCGTCACGTGACCCACACCGTGAGGCTGTACCACCTGGAAGGTACGCTTTAAATGACTCTCTATATTCAGGGTTACTGACAGGTCGTGTTTAAAGGGGTCTATTGTGCTCAGGTTCAGGTCACCTGCAGGTAAATCACATGATCCCAGCAGCCAATCAGAGGGCAGGGTCCCACCTGAGAGAGCAGATCAAACAGTTCTTATTATTTTATCAGGAAAAAGTCTGAATTCAACATTTGTTGGTGATTTTATTAAGAAATCTGCAGACATAGTAAATAATGAACTCCTGGATGTTTTCTTTCTTGAGATAGATATTTGACCTCATGTGTGTCAACTTTAATTTAATAATAAAAATGATTTCAGATTTCAGGCCCTTCAGATAGACTCATCACCTTCAAGATGTCTAGGAGTCATTTGAAGTATTTAGGCGTGAATATAAGTGGAAAACTCTCAGACCTTTACAAAGATAACGTCCCCCCACTAATTTACATTGAACTATCGCTGAGAGGGTGAACTGTATCAAAACGATCGTTCTCCCTCACTTCCTGTACCTCTTTCAATGTCTGCCAGTCTTCCTACCAAAATCACTTAGACACACTAATCTCCTCTTTTCTATGGCAAGGGAAGACTCCTAGAATTAGGAAAGAGCTTTTACAAAGGCATAGATCTACAGGAGGATTAGCGCTTCCAAACATAAGACCCTACTATTGGGCAGCCAATATCCACCAAGTCATTCTATGGACTAAGGAACCAACATGGAGTTGGTGTGAGCTGGAAGCCCAATCCTGTCCTAATACCTCACTCTTGGCTTTGCTCACATCTACATTGCCCAGCCGGCCGACTCAATACTCGAATAACCCGATTGTTGTTTCCACCATAAGAATTTGGTCCCAATTCAGAAAGGCTCATGGACTCTGTGGATCCTCTATAGTCTATACATAGTCCCATTCGCAACAACCATCTCTCCCTCCCCCCTCACACTGATGGGGCCTTCTCTATGTGGCAGAGAGTATGTCTTATCAGAGGGACCTTTACATTAACAATGTTTGCCTTCCAGGCTCTCATCTATTTCGCTACTTCCAGGTCCGAAACTGGGTTAAACTAAACAACCCTTCCTTCCCCAATATCCCTCCGGATTCAATCATTGACTCAATTCTGGACTCTAACAACCGAAAAAGGTTTGATTTCAAGGATTTACAATTCCGTCTCCCGTCTCACAGAAACATCGCTTGGTCAAATCAAACACGATTGGGAAGAGGAACTAGTCCAAGCTATAGATGATGAGGTCTGGGATGGCGCATTAGCGAGAGTGAACAATAGTACTTCCTGTGCCAGGCTCAATCTTATACAACTAAAAGTTGTCCAGCGTATCCATTACACCAACTCTAAACTCTCCAAAATATACCCAAGTGTTACGGACACCTGTAACAGATGCCACACGTCACCAGCAAACATGACTCATATGTTCTGGTCTTGTCCTCGCCTACAAGGATACCGGACAAGCATTTTCAAACACCTCGCTGAGGCCTTGGACGTGGTTTTGACACCATGTGCAGAACCTGCCATGTTTGGAGTACTACCTGGCCACCGAATGATGAAGAGGAAAACTAAGGACAGTATAGCCTTTGCATCTTAGCACGTAGAAGAATACTCCTAGAATGGAACTCTTAAAGAGCTTAAAGATCTAATGTTGTACCTGAACTTGGAGAAGATTAAATATAACCTGAGGGGCTCCTCAAAACGATGTGAATGTGTCTGGGGCTCTATGAGAGCCTACATAGCTGAACTTAAGAGACTACATTAAGGAGAAAGGGCGGGAACTACCAATGTATGTGTTTGTGTGTTTTCTTCTTCCTTGTTTCTCTTTTTATCTGTTTGTTTTTGTTATATTAATTTTTATTTATTTATCTGTTCTGTCTTTGTATACATGTATGTATGTGCATGTGTACATGTGTGTGGGTATGTACACACACGCATGTGTATATGTGGGTAGTAAGTATTACTGTTACTATTCTTTATTCCCTTATCTATACATTTTCTTTTAATATTATCTTCTACATTACTTTACTTTTACCTATGTATCTATTTTATTTAGTTAGTTATTTAATGTACTAGCTAGGACCGGGAGGGGGGGAGGGGGAGAATAAATACAAATATTGACTTTATAAATGTAAACTCATTGTGCCCGACTCAAAAAAAAAAAAAAAAGATTTCAAAATAAAAGTCTCCCGTGTGCGCCGCCCCAGGGCATGCTGGGAGATCCCTGGAGATTTCCAACATGGTGGACATCCGGTCTCAGGTGAACCGCGAGCTCGTGATGCGGATCGTCACCGACGTCGCCAGTGGCAACCGTTTCCATAGCGACCTCAACAGCTTCCAGGTACAATTCTTCCTGTGAAGTGCGTTCAGTCCTCTTAATTAATCTGTTCATTAATCTGTTCATTAATCAGAGGTGTGTTCAAACTGTTTACAAACAGTTTCAACTGTGTTGTTGTTGTTGTTTAGATGCAGCAGCGTCGGACCCTCTCTAAACTCCCGCTGCAGGCCAATTTCTACCCGATGACCTCAGCAGCGTTTCTGCAGGACGCCGAGACCCGAATCACCGTCCTGTCGGCCCAGAGTCAGGGGGTCGCATCCCTCAGACCGGGTGAGTCAGGGGGTCGCATCCCTCAGACCGGGTGAGTCAGGGGGTCGCATCCCTCAGACCGGGCGAGTCAGGGGGTCGCATCCCTCAGACCGGGTGAGTCAGGGGGTCGCATCCCTCAGACCGGGCGAGTCAGGGGGTCGCATCCCTCAGACCGGGTGAGAGTCAGGGGGTCGCATCCCTCAGACCGGGTGAGTCAGGGGGTCGCATCCCTCAGACCGGGCGAGTCAGGGGGTCGCATCCCTCAGACCGGGCGAGTCAGGGGGTCGCATCCCTCAGACCGGGTGAGAGTCAGGGGGTCGCATCCCTCAGACCGGGTGAGTCAGGGGGTCGCATCCCTCAGACCGGGCGAGTCAGGGGGTCGCATCCCTCAGACCGGGCGAGTCAGGGGGTCGCATCCCTCAGACCGGGCGAGTCAGGGGGTCGCATCCCTCAGACCGGGCAAGTCAGGGGGTCGCATCCCTCAGACCGGGCGAGTCAGGGGGTCGCATCCCTCAGACCGGGCGAGTCAGGGGGTCGCATCCCTCAGACCGGGAGAGTCAGGGGGTCGCATCCCTCAGACCGGGAGAGTCAGGGGGTCGCATCCCTCAGACCGGGTGAGTCAGGGGGTCGCATCCCTCAGACCGGGCGAGTCAGGGGGTCGCATCCCTCAGACCGGGCGAGTCAGGGGGTCGCATCCCTCAGACCGGGCGAGTCAGGGGGTCGCATCCCTCAGACCGGGCGAGTCAGGGGGTCGCATCCCTCAGACCGGGCGAGTCAGGGGGTCGCATCCCTCAGACCGGGCGAGTCAGGGGGTCGCATCCCTCAGACCGGGCAAGTCAGGGGGTCGCATCCCTCAGACCGGGCGAGTCAGGGGGTCGCATCCCTCAGACCGGGCGAGTCAGGGGGTCGCATCCCTCAGACCGGGAGAGTCAGGGGGTCGCATCCCTCAGACCGGGAGAGTCAGGGGGTCGCATCCCTCAGACCGGGTGAGTCAGGGGGTCGCATCCCTCAGACCGGGCGAGTCAGGGGGTCGCATCCCTCAGACCGGGCGAGTCAGGGGGTCGCATCCCTCAGACCGGGCGAGTCAGGGGGTCGCATCCCTCAGACCGGGCGAGTCAGGGGACGTCTCACCTGTCTCTCACCTGTCTCTCACCTGTCTCTCCTCTGTCTCTCACCTGTCTCTCCTCTGTCTCTCATCTGTCTCTCACCTGTCTCTCACCTGTCTCTCATCTGTCTCTCACCTGTCTCTCACCTGTCTCTCATCTGTCTCTCATCTGTCTCTCACCTGTCTCTCACCTGTCTCCCTGCAGGTGAGCTGGAGCTGGTGTTGGACCGGCGGCTGCAGCAGGACGATAACAGAGGCCTCGGTCAGGGAGTGACGGACAACAAGAGGACATCCAGTCTGTACCACCTGCTGCTGGAGGAGAGGAGGGGGGGACAGGTGAGAGGGGGGCAGGTGAGAGGGGACAGGTGAGAGGGGATAGGTGAGAGGGGGACAGGTGAGAGGGGGGGACAGGTGAGAGGGGGGGGACAGGTGAGGGAGGGGGACAGGTGAGAGAGGGAGACAGGTGAGAGGGGGACAGGTGAAAGGAGACAGGTGAGAGAGGGAGACAGGTGAGAGAGGGAGACAGGTGAGAGGGGGGGGCAGGTGAGAGGGGGACAGGTGAGAGGGGGACAGGTGAGAGGGGACAGGTGAGAGAGGGAGACAGGTGAGAGGGGGACAGGTGAAAGGAGACAGGTGAGAGGGGACAGGTGAGAGAGGGAGACAGGTGAGAGGGGGACAGGTGAAAGGAGACAGGTGAGAGGGGACAGGTGAGAGAGGGAGACAGGTGAGAGGGGGACAGGTGAAAGGAGACAGGTGAGAGAGGGAGACAGGTGAGAGGGGGACAGGTGAAAGGAGACAGGTGAGAGGGGGGGGAAGGTGAGAGGGGGACAGGTGATATATTTGATTGTTCATATTAATTGATCAGGTTTGTTTTATTTATTATTTGCTCATTTGTTTTGTTTTAATCTGTTGTTCTGGGACAGGAAGTGGGCGGGGCTTCAGTTGAACACCTGTCGCTGCTCGCCCACCTGACCTCGCTCTCCCTCTCCCACCCGCCAATCACCATGGTTGCCCCGGTCGACGTCCAGGTGCCTAAGCTCCGCCCCTTCCTGCCGCTGCGCTCCTCTCTGCCGTGTGACCTTCACCTGCTGAACCTCCGCACGCTGGAGGACCCGCAGGTAACTCCTCCCACTTATATAACTCCTCCCACTTAGATAACTCCTCCCACTTAGATAACTCCTCCCGCTTAGATAACTCCTCCCGCTTAGATAACTCCTCCCACTTAGATAACTCCTCCCGCTTAGATAACTCCTCCCGCTTAGATAACTCCTCCCACTTAGATACATTTACATGGAGGTCCAGTTACCCTTTACCTGGTAACAAGTGTCTCTATATACAAAGGTGAGGTTCAGGCTCTTCAGGTTTACATATTATATATATATTATTATTATATATATTATATTTTCGCCTAAATTCAAATATTCTGTTATTTTCCAAAGCTCTTTTATTCTGATGTTTGGCTTCATTTGAAACAGACGGTTCAACAAAAGGATTCCCAATCTGAGTATTGGATTGTTCTTTCTTAGTAAGATCCCATTTGCATTACAGTGGCGACCTTGACTTGAAGATGAAGTCCATGCTCTCCCTCTGGACAAACATCTCTATTCCTCGTTTGTAAAAGTCCTCCTTATCTCCCTCTACCTTCAAAAGTCTATCATAAATCTAATCGATAGATTTATCATTAGAAAATGATAAAAGTAGGGTCGACATGTGGATATTATCCGGCTGAACAAAACGTGCATTTATCTAACAGCTACGTGTCCCACAGACCTTATTTCAGCTATTTTCTAAAACCCTCTGAATCTCATTGCTTTCTGTCGAGGGAAGCAGCTTACTTCCTGGTTTCAGGACGCGTCTCTGCAGCTCTCGATACGCTGCTCTCTCTCTCTCCTCACATACTCACAGCCAATCAGCTCTGAATGATGAGATGGCGTTTGGTGGGGATGGCAGCCCTTTGCCCCTCTGGTGATTATTTTGTTGCTGCACACATTGAATAGAGAAAGACTCTGAGCGCAGTGTCGTTTTTACAGCACCCATTCAGTTAGACAGAGAGAGGGAGGGGCACGATCGGGGCTTGCCCCACGTCGCTCAACACGGCTCACACTGGACACTAATTAGAAGAACGGACGAATCAGAAGATTAAACATGATTTTAAATATATTTTAACATGTATTTTTTTTGCATGTTTTTGTAATTATTCTTGTAATACTTTCTGCGGACACTAGGTGGGGCTGTGCACCACCTGCCCTAATGAGCAGTCGCAGGTGGGGCTGTGCACCACCTGCCCTAATGAGCAGTCGCAGGTGGGGCTGTGATCAGTCGCAGGTGGGGCTGTGCACCACCTGCCCTAATGAGCAGTCGCAGGTGGGGCTGTGCACCACCTGCCCTAATGAGCAGTCGCAGGTGGGGCTGTGATCAGTCGCAGGTGGGGCTGTGCACCACCTGCCCTAATGAGCAGTCGCAGGTGGGGCTGTGCACCACCTGCCCTAATGAGCAGTCGCAGGTGGGGCTGTGCACCACCTGCCCTAATGAGCAGTCGCAGGTGGGGCTGTGATCAGTCGCAGGTGGGGCTGTGCACCACCTGCCCTAATGAGCAGTCGCAGGTGGGGCTGTGCACCACCTGCCCTAATGAGCAGTCGCAGGTGGGGCTGTGCACCACCTGCCCTAATGAGCAGTCGCAGGTGGGGCTGTGCACCACCTGCGACTGCTCATTAGGGCAGGTGGGGCTGTGCACCACCTGCCCTAATGAGCAGTCGCCACTGCTTGGGTTAGGGTTTCGAGTTTTATTTATTTTCTAAGCTCTTTGGAGTTAAAGGTAACAACAACAACAACAACAACAAGAAGACGGATGTAAACAAATCAAAACCTGTAAGACTTTAAAATATGAAAAAAGGCTTTTATCAAATAAAATAAAACACAAAGCGTAGGATTTTCTGACACGTCTATAGATTATTATTGTTTACATTAAATCTAACCAATAAATATTGTTTGTGATAAACAGGAAGCAGGAACTCCGTCACAGGAAGTGGCGCTGCTGCTCCACAGGAAGGGCTTCGACTGTAGCTCCGCCCCCGAGCCAGCGCTACAGTGCACGTGGAGCGCGCACGAGGAGGTACATACACACACAGGCACACAGGCACACAAACACACACACTCACTCACACACACACACACACACACACACACACACTCACACTCACAGAGACTCACACACACACATACACACAGACAAACACAAACACACACACACACACACACACACACACACACACACACACTCACTCACACACACACTCACACTCACACTCACACACACACTCACAGAGACTCACACACACACACACACACACAGACAAACACACACACACACACATACACACACACACACACACATACACACACACACACACAGACAAACACAAACACACTCACACACACACACACACACACACTCACACACACACACACACAGACCAACACAAACACACACACACACACACACACACACACAGACAAACACACACACACACACACACACACACACACACACACACACACGAAACTCGCGGAAGTGATTTCAAAACAAAAATCACTCGTTTGCTTGGAAAGGTGAAATTATAAACTAGGGGAAACTAGGGGAATTTAGCGATCACAAAGAAAACGGCCAAGACACACATTGAGCCCAGAACATGAATGAATGCAGCGGTTCTGCTCTGCGGTCACTCAGCCGTCTCTCCAGCTCTTTTTTCCCCTGCTATATTTGATGATCGATACAAATATTTGTTACCACAAGTTCTCAATAAAAGTGACACTGTTGGACTCGGTACTAGTTGGACTACTACCACAAGTACAATCAAGTAGCCTACTTTTACTGTGTACTTTTTTGAGTAATCTTTTTGTCAAACTCCACCGAGTACAAAAAATCCTTTTATCTTTCATCAAAGAGGGCAGAAAACATGCATTATTGTACTCTGGAGGGGAGTTACAGAGTATTACTCAAATAGTACACAGTAAAAGTACTTCATTGTATTTGTGGTAGTTTAACAAGTACTGAGTCCAACGGTACCAACTTTATTAAGAACTTATGGCTAAAAGTCATTTGATCCCTCGTCAAATATAGCATAAGCTCTTGAACTACCGTCAGCGCCGCTGCTCTGCGATTACCGTAAAGACGCTATTAATCACGCACTCAGAAATGAAGAGCTGCTCATTTGACCAAAGGAATGCGAGAGACGGCTGAGTTGACCGCAGTCAATATCATTAAGAACTAATGGTAACATGGTCTTTTTATCATTCATCAAAGATAGCAGAAAGCATGCATTATGTAGGCTACTATGGAGGAGACTTGGACAGAGGATTACTCATAAAGTACACAGTCAAAGTCATTCATTTTATTTTTGGTAGCAGTCAAACTAGTACCGAGTCCAACAGAGTCACTTTTATTAAGAACTTGTGGTAACAAATATTTGTATCGATCATCAAATATAGCAGGGAAAGAGCAGCTGATTTGAAAAACAAACTCTAGAGCCGGCTGAGTGACCGCAGTGTAGAACCGCTGTGTAGTTTAAATCTCCTAACTATGTTGTCCATTTTAGACATTTTATTATATTTACAGCTTTAATAACGTTCATTTTCTGGGCTCAATGTGTGTCTTGGCCGTTTTCGTTGTGATCGCTAAATTCCCCTAGTTCCCCCTTGTTTATAATTTCACCGTTCAGAGCAAACGAGTGCTTTTTGTTTTGAAATCACTTCCGCGAGTTTCACCGTTTCAACCATACTCCTTCCGTTTCCACTATACTTTCTCTCACACACACATTCTTCTCTTGCATACACACATTGTCTTCATACATACACACATTCTTTATAATATTAAATGTAAACATTGAATGAATGTGCATGAGAGCAAAATGTATAAATATGAGCATTAAAATATATAAATATGAGAACAAAATGCATGAATGTGTGAGTGACAATATATACGTGTGTGAGGGTGAAAATGTGTGTATGTATAAGGAGAATATATGTGCGTGAGAGGACCAGTATGAATTACAGCCTGCACGGCCCCACACACACACACACACACACACACACACACACACACACACACACACACACACACACACACACACACACACAGACACTGATATCCATTTAGTTTGAACTTAAATTATTCTGTATTTTCTTCAATAAATGTGTTTTGAATCATATTTATTTCATGAGAAACGTCCACAAGGTTAACAAAATAACTTTGACCACTTCTCCTCTTAAGTTTAATCTGTATTTTCTTTAATGATATCTATAATAAACTGTCTATGTCTTAGGTGGATCTTGCCGCTGTGTTCGCTCCGCTCCGCTTCTCCGCGCTGCGGCGCTCCGGCCTCACGATGCTGCGGCACGACGACGAGCCCCAATCTGCCCGGCAACAGCAGACACGCATCATCAGCCTGCGACCAATGGACATCAGCGCTTTCCGGGTGGAGATCCAATGAAACATCAGAACAAAGTGCAACACCCTCCCAAACCACACGAACACGTTAGCCATGCTGATGAGGGAGTGACTACTCACAGATAAGGACATGGAATAAGTCCATGATATCAAGAAAGGCAACTCAACTGAAAATATATAAACAGACTTTTAATCAGGAATTAAAAGGAAAATTAGATATAAATATATTTACTAAATAAATTATTTAATGGAAATATTCTTTCACCAGAAAAACAGGTCAGTCTGAAGGTCAGAGGAAACACTGGTGTGTGTGTGTGTGTGTGTGTGTGTGTGTGTGTGTGTGTGTGTGTGTGTGTGTGTGTGTGTGTGTGTGTGTGTGTGTGTGTGTGTGTGTGTGTGTGTGTGTGTGTGTGTGTGTGTGTGTGTGTGTGTGTGTGTGTGTGTGTGTGTGTGTGTGTGTGTGTGTGTGTGTGTGTGTGTGTGTGTGTGTGTGTGTATCTTCTGGGTATTTTTATAATTTAGAAAGTATATATTTTCTCTACACGGGTATATTAATGACTAATGAAGTATTTAAAAGTATTTGAAATAAATGATTTGTAAATGTTCCTTCTTGTTGAATAATGATTGAGTTCATATCTTTCTCCACACCTGGCCTTCCTCACGTGGATCCTAGAGAGCTGGTTCCTGCCCGGAGGAGAGAGGTGAAGCTGCTGATACTAAATAACCCAATGCTCTGTGATTGGCTGGTATGTCATCACATGGTCCGTCTCAGGTCTCTCAGGAGAATCATGAAACCATTCTGTGATTGGCTGGTATGTCATCACATGGTCCGTCTCAGGTCTCTCAGGAGAATCATGAAACCATTCTGTGATTGGCTGGTATGTCATCACATGGTCCGTCTCAGGTCTCTCAGGAGAATCATGAAACCATTCTGTGATTGGCTGGTATGTCATCACATGGTCCGTCTCAGGTCTCTCAGCGTCTGTTCAGAGCTCAGGAGATCTGATCAATAAATATAACCTGTATCATTTCATCTCTACCAGGAAACATCTGGCTCCACTTTGCTTTTAACCTTTCGTTTCAGTATTTGTTTTTGCTTTTGATGACTTTAAGGTAAAGTGTAATGTTTATATCAGGACTCAGGAGGGACAGTCCTGTAGATATTCACCTGGTTATGTAATAGTGTAATGTTTATATCAGGACTCAGGAGGGACAGTCCTGTAGATATTCACCTGGTCATGTAATGCGGTATCATTCCTTTAATAAAGCTAATCAGAGAATCATCTATTTCAGCTCTCACTAGAATAACTCTACCCTTCACTTCCTCTGTGCTGGATATTATTTTGATATTTAAAAGAGGGGAGAATAGAATAGCTACTCCTGCACTCAAATGTGTCCCATGGCTAAGGACTTGCGGCCCCCCCCCCCCCCACCATAGACCCCAGTCAGTTTCATTTCTGCTGTCACTGTGAGTTTCTTGTAGAAATACTACATCTAGCTTTTTCTGTTGAATAACTTCTGTTACTAAGGCTCTCTTTTGAGCGTCTCTGCCCCCATTCATATGTAATGAGGCTACCCTTAAACCCATTCATATGTAATGAGGCTACCCTTAAACCCATTCATATGTAATGAGGCTACCCTTAAACCCATCCATATGTAATGAGGCTACCCTTAAACCCATTCATATGTAATGAGGCTACCCTTAAACCCATTCATATGTAATGAGGCTACCCTTAAACCCATCCATATGTAATGAGGCTACCCTTAAACCCATTCATATGTAATGAGGCTACCCTTAAACCCATTCATATGTAATGAGGCTACCCTTAAACCCATTCATATGTAATGAGGCTACCCTTAAACCCATTCATATGTAATGAGGCTACCCTTAAACCCATTCATATGTAATGAGGCTACCCTTAAACCCATTCATATGTAATGAGGCTACCCTTAAACCCATTCATATGTAATGAGGCTACCCTTAAACCCATTCCATATGTAATGAGGCTACCCTTAAACCCATCCATATGTAATGAGGCTACCCTTAAACCCATTCATATGTAATGAGGCTACCCTTAAACCCATTCATATGTAATGAGGCTACCCTTAAACCCATTCATATGTAATGAGGCTACCCTTAAACCCATTCATATGTAATGAGGCTACCCTTAAACCCATTCATATGTAATGAGGCTACCCTTAAACCCATCCATATGTAATGAGGCTACCCTTAAACCCATTCATATTTAATGAGGCTACCCTTAAACCCATTCATATGTAATGAGGCTACCCTTAAACCCATCCATATGTAATGAGGCTACCCTTAAACCCATTCATATTTAATGAGGCTACCCTTAAACCCATTCATATGTAATGAGGCTACCCTTAAACCCATTCATATGTAATGAGGCTACCCTTAAACCCATCCATATGTAATGAGGCTACCCTTAAACCCATTCATATGTAATGAGGCTACCCTTAAACCCATTCATATGTAATGAGGCTACCCTTAAACCCATTCATATGTAATGAGGCTACCCTTAAACCCATTCATATGTAATGAGGCTACCCTTAAACCCATCCATATGTAATGAGGCTACCCTTAAACCCATTCATATGTAATGAGGCTACCCTTAAACCCATCCATATGTAATGAGGCTACCCTTAAACCCATTCATATGTAATGAGGCTACCCTTAAACCCATTCATATGTAATGAGGCTACCCTTAAACCCATTCATATGTAATGAGGCTACCCTTAAACCCATTCATATGTAATGAGGCTACCCTTAAACCCATTCATATGTAATGAGGCTACCCTTAAACCCATTCATATGTAATGAGGCTACCCTTAAACCCATCCATATGTAATGAGGCTACCCTTAAACCCATTCATATGTAATGAGGCTACCCTTAAACCCATTCATATGTAATGAGGCTACCCTTAAACCCATTCATATGTAATGAGGCTACCCTTAAACCCATTCATATGTAATGAGGCTACCCTTAAACCCATTCATATGTAATGAGGCTACCCTTAAACCCATCCATATGTAATGAGGCTACCCTTAAACCCATTCATATTTAATGAGGCTACCCTTAAACCCATTCATATGTAATGAGGCTACCCTTAAACCCATCCATATGTAATGAGGCTACCCTTAAACCCATTCATATTTAATGAGGCTACCCTTAAACCCATTCATATGTAATGAGGCTACCCTTAAACCCATTCATATGTAATGAGGCTACCCTTAAACCCATCCATATGTAATGAGGCTACCCTTAAACCCATTCATATTTAATGAGGCTACCCTTAAACCCATTCATATGTAATGAGGCTACCCTTAAACCCATCCATATGTAATGAGGCTACCCTTAAACCCATTCATATTTAATGAGGCTACCCTTAAACCCATTCATATGTAATGAGGCTACCCTTAAACCCATTCATATGTAATGAGGCTACCCTTAAACCTATTCATATGTAATGAGGCTACCCTTAAACCCATTCATAATGAGGCTACCCTTAAACCCATTCATATGTAATGAGGCTACCCTTAAACCCATTCATATGTAATGAGGCTACCCTTAAACCCATTCATATGTAATGAGGCTACCCTTAAACCCATTCATATTTAATGAGGCTACCCTTAAACCTATTCATATTTAATGAGGCTACCCTTAAACCCATCCATATGTAATGAGGCTACCCTTAAACCCATTCATATGTAATGAGGCTACCCTTAAACCCATTCATATGTAATGAGGCTACCCTTAAACCCATTCATATGTAATGAGGCTACCCTTAAACCCATTCATATTTAATGAGGCTACCCTTAAACCCATTCATATGTAATGAGGCTACCCTTAAACCCATTCATATGTAATGAGGCTACCCTTAAACCCATTCATATGTAATGAGGCTATCCTTAAACCCATTCATATGTAATGAGGCTACCCTTAAACCCATTCATATGTAATGAGTCTACCCTTAAACCCATTCATATGTAATGAGGCTACCCTTAAACCCATTCATATGTAATGAGGCTACCCTTAAACCCATTCATATGTAATGAGGCTACCCTTAAACCCATTCATATGTAATGAGGCTACCCTTAAACCCATTCATATGTAATGAGGCTACCCTTAAACCCATCCATATGTAATGAGGCTACCCTTAAACCCATTCATATGTAATGAGGCTACCCTTAAACCCATTCATATGTAATGAGGCTACCCTTAAACCCATTCATATGTAATGAGGCTACCCTTAAACCCATTCATATGTAATGAGGCTACCCTTAAACCCATTCATATTTAATGAGGCTACCCTTAAACCCATTCATATGTAATGAGGCTACCCTTAAACCCATTCATATGTAATGAGGCTACCCTTAAACCCATTCATATGTAATGAGGCTACCCTTAAACCCATTCATATGTAATGAGGCTACCCTTAAACCCATTCATATGTAATGAGGCTACCCTTAAACCCATCCATATGTAATGAGGCTACCCTTAAACCCTGAAGACGAGGAGAAGAGAGACATTAAGAAAACAGATAGAAACAGGCAGGAAGGAGGAAACACCCGGTGTTGTATGATCATATTCAATTATTTACCACTCCTTTTTTTAGGCGCTTTGGTCTTTGTGCTTAAAGCTGTCCTCAGTGGAGTTCAAAGGAGTAGAGACCCTCACTCTGTCCTGGATCTGTTCAAAGGAGTAGAGACCCTCACTCTGTCCTCAGTGGAGTGATGTGTTTATCAAGTAAGTCGAGCCCAACAACCCTCTGAATAGTCTTGGCTGACTTAACAAACTTTTCAACATCTGGGAAATAATTTTTTACATTTACTGATTTCCCGAAAGTTTCATCCAGAAACTCCTGAATCTGTTCAAAGGAGTAGAGACCCTCACTCTGTCCTGGATCTGTTCAAAAGAGTAGAGACCCTCACTCTGAGAAACACTGCCAGATACGGAGACACTATCCGAGTCAGACTCCATATCTACTCCATCATAACCAGCTGATGCCCCCCTGCTCTGCCTCACTGTTTCCCAGAGACAACCTGCAGCTCCTGCTCTGAGCACTCCATCACACCCTCTCTGCATCCAGCCCTGACCTGAGCTTCAGCCTCCAGCCCTGACCTGAGCTTCAGCCTCCACAATTGCTTTCATATTAATCCCCGCAAACAACGGCTTAACACCCACAGACACTGCGGCTTTAACTGCCGTCATGGGACCAAACCCGCCGGGCACCACTGCTGCGGGTAACACAGGCACGGCTACACTGGGCACAGCGAGTGCGGCACGACGGCCCCGAGCACGGCTGCACCGGGTGTGGGTACAGCGGGGGCGGGCACGGGTGTAGCAGGAGCGGGCACCGCGGCCCCCGGCACTGCAGCCGCGCACACGGCAGCACCGAACGCGGGCACGGCGGTCCCGGCGGCTGCAGACACGAGTACGTCAGCCCCGGAAACAGCTCCCCGCCCGGGCCTCTCCACTCTCATTCACAATGTTTCCTTCCAATAGAAGTGCTGCCATCAGTCTCTGCGGACAAGCGATCTTCTTGTGCCCCACATCACCAAAACACCTGACACTGCCAGCAGAGACTGAACGTGCTTCAGCTTGGTGTCTTTACAGCCCAGACTCACCGTGCGGAAACCACTCGCCTTTCTCCCGTAGCGTTTGAGCTCTTTCTCCAGCGTTTCATCATTTATGTTTAAACCACTTTCAATTAACCGTACTGTTCTCCTGAGGGATCACTCAGAGAGAGAGAGAGAGAGAGAGACAGAGAGAGAGAGAGACAGAGAGAGAGAGACAGAGAGAGAGAGAGAGAGACAGAGACAGAGAGAGAGAGAGAGACAGAGAGAGAGAGAGACAGAGAGAGAGAGAGAGAGAGAGAGAGAGAGAGAGAGAGAGAGAGAGAGAGAGAGAGAGAGAGAGAGAGAGAGAGAGAGAGAGAGAGAGAGAGAGAGAGAGAGAGGAACAGAGAGGAGGGAAGTGATGACAGCTTGTAGGATTACTGGTTGTGTTAATGTTGTTCTGTGTTCACCTCTGTGTGTTCTGTGTTCACCTCTGTGTGTTCTGTGTTCTCCTCTGTGTGTTCTGTGTTCTGTGTTCACCTCTGTGTGTTCTGTGTTCTCCTCTGTGTGTTCTGTGTTCTGTGTTCACCTCTGTGTGTTCTGTGTTCTCCTCTGTGTGTTCTGTGTTCTGTGTTCACCTCTGTGTGTTCTGTGTTCTCCTCTGTGTGTTCTGTGTTCTGTGTTCACCTCTGTGTGTTCTGTGTTCTGTGTTCACCTCTGTGTGTTCTGTGTTCTGTGTTCTCCTCTGTGTGTTCTGTGTTCTCCTCTGTGTGTTCTGTGTTCTGTGTTCTCCTCTGTGTGTTCTGTGTTCTGTGTTCACCTCTGTGTGTTCTGTGTTCTGTGTTCACCTCTGTGTGTTCTGTGTTCTGTGTTCTACTCTGTGTGTTCTGTGTTCTGTGTTCACCTCTGTGTGTTCTGTGTTCTGTGTTCTCCTCTGTGTGTTCTGTGTTCTGTGTTCTCCTCTGTGTGTTCTGTGTTCTGTGTTCACCTCTGTGTGTTCTGTGTTCTGTGTTCTCCTCTGTGTGTTCTGTGTTCTGTGTTCACCTCTGTGTGTTCTGTGTTCTGTGTTCTCCTCTGTGTGTTCTGTGTTCTGTGTTCTCCTCTGTGTGTTCTGTGTTCTGTGTTCTCCTCTGTGTGTTCTGTGTTCTGTGTTCTCCTCTGTGTGTTCTGTGTTCTGTGTTCACCTCTGTGTGTTCTGTGTTCTGTGTTCACCTCTGTGTGTTCTGTGTTCTGTGTTCTCCTCTGTGTGTTCTGTGTTCTCCTCTGTGTGTTCTGTGTTCTGTGTTCTCCTCTGTGTGTTCTGTGTTCTGTGTTCTCCTCTGTGTGTTCTGTGTTCTGTGTTCACCTCTGTGTGTTCTGTGTTCTGTGTTCTCCTCTGTGTGTTCTGTGTTCTGTGTTCACCTCTGTGTGTTCTGTGTTCTGTGTTCTCCTCTGTGTGTTCTGTGTTCTGTGTTCTCCTCTGTGTGTTCTGTGTTCTGTGTTCTCCTCTGTGTGTTCTGTGTTCTGTGTTCTCCTCTGTGTGTTCTGTGTTCTGTGTTCACCTCTGTGTGTTCTGTGTTCTGTGTTCTCCTCTGTGTGTTCTGTGTTCTGTGTTCTCCTCTGTGTGTTCTGTGTTCTGTGTTCTCCTCTGTGTGTTCAGCGCCGTGTGTCTGGCAAATAAAGTCAAGACCCCTCAAAAGTTACGGTTTTTCATTTGAAGGATGAGCACCAGCAACACCTCCAGGTGCTCCTTTGAGAACCAGGGCAACAGAGTGACCCCTGCTGATCGAGTATACCATCCGGTCCATCTTCATCTAGAACGGACAGAATAAATGAAATATTTCTAATTGTATATAAAATGCAAATCAAAGGCAGAGCAACTCGTTTCATCTGGGTTCCTGCTCATGTTGGTGTGGAGGGAAATGAACAGGTGGATATTCTGGCCAAACAAACACTCAGAAGTATGAACATAGACATAGAAGTTCCACTCAGCAAAGCGGAGGTTCAAACATTCATTCAGAAATATGCACAAACAACATGGCAAGAACATTGGGACCTTAGTGACAGGAAGACATCTTTATCACATGCAAAGGTATGTGGGGGATGGAAGGAAGGTGGGGTTTGAAAGAAGGGAGGAAAATGTCATTTCTGGGATGAGAATAGGTCAAACAGGTCTCAATCATACTTTAAGTATAAAGGAAAGCATCCAACCGGAAAGTGTTGAGCATGCTTTACTGCTTTGCAGGAACTATAGTATTCAGAGAAATGTGCTTTTCCAGACACTGAAGAAAGCAAAATTCCATGACTTGTCGCTATCAGGGCTGTTAGGGAAAACATCAGGCACTATGTTTTGTGAGATTATTACGTTTCTAAGAGAAATTGATACATTTTAAATAATCTAGAGTTTTGGTTCTTTGTTTTGTTTCTTTTGTTTCTTGTTTTCTGCTGAGTCTCTTGTCCACACTCCAGTCCAGTCCATGTCACCCATTGAGCATGTTTGCTCTGGACCGGCGTATACGACAGCGTGTTCCAGTTCCTGCCAATATCCAGCAACTTGGCACAGCCATTGAAGAGGAGTGGACCAACATTCCACAGGCCACAATCAACAACCTGATCAACTCTATGCCAAGGAGATGTGTTGCACTGCGTGAGGCAAATGGTGCTCACACCAGATACTGACTGGTTTTCGGACCCCCCCAGACCCCCCCAATAAAGCAAAACTGCACGTTTCAGAGTGGCCTTTTATTGTGGCCAGCCTAAGGCACACCTGTGCAATAATCATGCTGTCTAATCAGCATCTTGATATGCCACACCTGTGAGGTGGATTATCTCGGCGAAGGAGAAGTGCTCACTATCACACATTCTTTCAGATTTGTGGACAATATTTGAGAGAAATGGTTATTTTGTGTTTATAGAAAATGTTTTAGATCTTTGAGTTCATCTCATGAGAAATGGGAGCAAAAACAAAAGTGTTGCGTTTATATTTTTGTTCAGTATATATATATTTGATCAAAAATATATGTGCTATAAACTAATGTACTTTTTAATATCAGAATGTTGTGACATGTGTTCATAAAGCGCTTGGTATGTGAGCTGTGGGACGGTGTTTGAGAGTCACAGAAGCTCTCCTCTGAGGATAGAGATAATGTAGAGCTCTCTCCTCTCTGAGGATAGAGATAATGTAGAGTTCTCTCTCCTCTGAGGATAGAGATAATGTAGAGCTCTCCTCTCTGAGGATAGAGATAATGTAGAGCTCTCTCCTCTGAGGATAGAGATAATGTAGAGCTCTCTCCTCTCTGAGGATAGAGATAATGTAGAGCTCTCTCCTCTGAGGATAGAGATAATGTAGAGCTCTCCTCTCTGAGGATAGAGATAATGTAGAGCTCTCTCCTCTGAGGATAGAGATAATGTAGAGCTCTCTCCTCTCTGAGGATAGAGATAATGTAGAGCTCTCTCCTCTTGAGGATAGAGATAATGTAGAGCTCTCCTCCTCTGAGGATAGAGATAATGTAGAGCTCTCTCCTCTCTGAGGATAGAGATAATGTAGAGCTCTCTCCTCTGAGGATAGAGATAATGTAGAGCTCTCTCCTCTGAGGATAGAGATAATGTAGAGCTCTCTCCTCTGAGGATAGAGATAATGTAGAGCTCTCCTCTCTGAGGATAGAGATAATGTAGAGCTCTCTCCTCTGAGGATAGAGATAATGTAGAGCTCTCTCCTCTGAGGATAGAGATAATGTAGAGCTCTCTCTCTGAGGATAGAGATAATGTAGAGCTCTCTCCTCTGAGGATAGAGATAATGTAGAGCTCTCTCCTCTCTGAGGATAGAGATAATGTAGAGCTCTCCTCTCTGAGGATAGAGATAATGTAGAGCTCTCTCCTCTGAGGATAGAGATAATGTAGAGCTCTCTCCTCTCTGAGGATAGAGATAATGTAGAGCTCTTCCTCTCTGAGGATAGAGATAATGTAGAGCTCTCCTCTCTGAGGATAGAGATAATGTAGAGCTCTCTCCTCTCTGAGGATAGAGATAATGTAGAGCTCTCTCCTCTCTGAGGATAGAGATAATGTAGAGCTCTCTCCTCTGAGGATAGAGATAATGTAGAGCTCTCTCCTCTCTGAGGATAGAGATAATGTAGAGCTCTCTCCTCTGAGGATAGAGATAATGTAGAGCTCTCTCCTCTGAGGATAGAGATAATGTAGAGCTCTCTCCTCTGAGGATAGAGATAATGTAGAGCTCTCCTCTCTGGGATAGAGATAATGTAGAGCTCTCCTCTCTGAGGATAGAGATAATGTAGAGCTCTCTCCTCTGAGGATAGAGATAATGTAGAGCTCTCTCCTCTGAGGATAGAGATAATGTAGAGCTCTCTCCTCTCTGAGGATAGAGATAATGTAGAGCTCTCTCCTCTGAGGATAGAGATAATGTAGAGCTCTCTCCTCTCTGAGGATAGAGATAATGTAGAGCTCTCTCCTCTGAGGATAGAGATAATGTAGAGCTCTCTCTCTGAGGATAGAGATAATGTAGAGCTCTCTCCTCTGAGGATAGAGATAATGTAGAGCTCTCCTCTCTGAGGATAGAGATAATGTAGAGCTCTCTCCTCTGAGGATAGAGATAATGTAGAGCTCTCTCCTCTGAGGATAGAGATAATGTAGAGCTCTCTCCTCTCTGAGGATAGAGATAATGTAGAGCTCTCTCCTCTGAGGATAGAGATAATGTAGAGCTCTCTCTCTGAGGATAGAGATAATGTAGAGCTCTCTCTCTGAGGATAGAGATAATGTAGAGCTCTCTCTCCTCTCTGAGGATAGAGATAATGTAGAGCTCTCCTCTCTGAGGATAGAGATAATGTAGAGCTCTCTCTCCTCTGAGGATAGAGATAATGTAGAGCTCTCTCCTCTCTGAGGATAGAGATAATGTAGAGCTCTCTCCTCTGAGGATAGAGATAATGTAGAGCTCTCTCCTCTCTGAGGATAGAGATAATGTAGAGCTCTCCTCTCTGAGGATAGAGATAATGTAGAGCTCTCTCCTCTCTGAGGATAGAGATAATGTAGAGCTCTCCTCTCTGAGGATAGAGATAATGTAGAGCTCTCTCCTCTCTGAGGATAGAGATAATGTAGAGCTCTCTCCTCTGAGGATAGAGATAATGTAGAGCTCTCTCTCCTCTGAGGATAGAGATAATGTAGAGCTCTCTCCTCTGAGGATAGAGATAATGTAGAGCTCTCTCCTCTCTGAGGATAGAGATAATGTAGAGCTCTCTCCTCTGAGGATAGAGATAATGTAGAGCTCTCTCCTCTGAGGATAGAGAATGTAGAGCTCTCCTCTCTGAGGATAGAGATAATGTAGAGCTCTCTCCTCTGAGGATAGAGATAATGTAGAGCTCTCTCTCCTCTCTGAGGATAGAGATAATGTAGAGCTCTCCTCTGAGGATAGAGATAATGTAGAGCTCTCTCCTCTGAGGATAGAGATAATGTAGAGCTCTCTCCTCTGAGGATAGAGATAATGTAGAGCTCTCTCCTCTCTGAGGATAGAGATAATGTAGAGCTCTCTCCTCTGAGGATAGAGATAATGTAGAGCTCTCTCCTCTGAGGATAGAGATAATGTAGAGCTCTCCTCTCTGAGGATAGAGATAATGTAGAGCTCTCTCCTCTGAGGATAGAGATAATGTAGAGCTCTCTCCTCTGAGGATAGAGATAATGTAGAGCTCTCTCCTCTCTGAGGATAGAGATAATGTAGAGCTCTCTCCTCTCTGAGGATAGAGATAATGTAGAGCTCTCTCCTCTGAGGATAGAGATAATGTAGAGCTCTCCTCTCTGAGGATAGAGATAATGTAGAGCTCTCTCCTCTGAGGATAGAGATAATGTAGAGCTCTCTCCTCTCTGAGGATAGAGATAATGTAGAGCTCTCTCCTCTCTGAGGATAGAGATAATGTAGAGCTCTCTCCTCTCTGAGGATAGAGATAATGTAGAGCTCTCTCCTCTCTGAGGATAGAGATAATGTAGAGCTCTCTCCTCTGAGGATAGAGATAATGTAGAGCTCTCTCCTCTCTGAGGATAGAGATAATGTAGAGCTCTCTCCTCTGAGGATAGAGATAATGTAGAGCTCTCTCCTCTCTGAGGATAGAGATAATGTAGAGCTCTCTCCTCTGAGGATAGAGATAATGTAGAGCTCTCTCCTCTGAGGATAGAGATAATGTAGAGCTCTCTCCTCTCTGAGGATAGAGATAATGTAGAGCTCTCTCCTCTCTGAGGATAGAGATAATGTAGAGCTCTCCTCTCTGAGGATAGAGATAATGTAGAGCTCTCTCCTCTCTGAGGATAGAGATAATGTAGAGCTCTCTCCTCGAGGATAGAGATAATGTAGAGCTCTCTCCTCTGAGGATAGAGAAATGAGAGCTCTCTCCTCTCTGAGGATAGAGATAATGTAGAGCTCTCTCCTCTGAGGATAGAGATAATGTAGAGCTCTCTCCTCTGAGGATAGAGATAATGTAGAGCTCTCTCCTCTCTGAGGATAGAGATAATGTAGAGCTCTCTCCTCTCTGAGGATAGAGATAATGTAGAGCTCTCTCCTCTGAGGATAGAGATAATGTAGAGCTCTCTCCTCTGAGGATAGAGATAATGTAGCTCTCTCCTCTGAGGATAGAGATAATGAGAGCTCTCTCCTCTGAGGATAGAGATAATGTAGAGCTCTCTCCTCTCTGAGGATAGAGATAATGTAGAGCTCTCTCCTCTCTGAGGATAGAGATAATGTAGAGCTCTCTCCTCTGAGGATAGAGATAATGTAGAGCTCTCCTCTCTGAGGATAGAGATAATGTAGAGCTCTCTCCTCTGAGGATAGAGATAATGTAGAGCTCTCTCCTCTGAGGATAGAGATAATGTAGAGCTCTCTCCTCTCTGAGGATAGAGATAATGTAGAGCTCTCTCTCCTCTGAGGATAGAGATAATGTAGAGCTCTCTCCTCTGAGGATAGAGATAATGTAGAGCTCTCCTCTGAGGATAGAGATAATGTAGAGCTCTCCTCTGAGGATAGAGATAATGTAGAGCTCTCTCCTCTCTGAGGATAGAGATAATGTAGAGCTCTCCTCTGAGGATAGAGATAATGTAGAGCTCTCCTCTCTGAGGATAGAGATAATGTAGAGCTCTCTCCTCTGAGGATAGAGATAATGTAGAGCTCTCTCCTCTCTGAGGATAGAGATAATGTAGAGCTCTCTCCTCTCTGAGGATAGAGATAATGTAGAGCTCTCTCCTCTGAGGATAGAGATAATGTAGAGCTCTCTCCTCTCTGAGGATAGAGATAATGTAGAGCTCTCTCCTCTGAGGATAGAGATAATGTAGAGCTCTCCTCTCTGAGGATAGAGATAATGTAGAGCTCTCTCCTCTGAGGATAGAGATAATGTAGAGCTCTCTCCTCTCTGAGGATAGAGATAATGTAGAGCTCTCTCCTCTGAGGATAGAGATAATGTAGAGCTCTCTCCTCTGAGGATAGAGATAATGTAGAGCTCTCTCCTCTGAGGATAGAGATAATGTAGAGCTCTCTCCTCTGAGGATAGAGATAATGTAGAGCTCTCCTCTCTGAGGATAGAGATAATGTAGAGCTCTCCTCTCTGAGGATAGAGATAATGTAGAGCTCTCCTCTCTGAGGATAGAGATAATGTAGAGCTCTCCTCTCTGAGGATAGAGATAATGTAGAGCTCTCTCCTCTCTGAGGATAGAGATAATGTAGAGCTCTCTCCTCTCTGAGGATAGAGATAATGTAGAGCTCTCTCCTCTCTGAGGATAGAGATAATGTAGAGCTCTCCTCTGAGGATAGAGATAATGTAGAGCTCTCTCCTCTGAGGATAGAGATAATGTAGAGCTCTCCTCTCTGAGGATAGAGATAATGTAGAGCTCTCTCCTCTGAGGATAGAGATAATGTAGAGCTCTCTCCTCTCTGAGGATAGAGATAATGTAGAGCTATCCTCTCTGAGGATAGAGATAATGTAGAGCTCTCTCCTCTCTGAGGATAGAGATAATGTAGAGCTCTCTCCTCTGAGGATAGAGATAATGTAGAGCTCTCTCCTCTGAGGATAGAGATAATGTAGAGCTCTCTCCTCTCTGAGGATAGAGATAATGTAGAGCTCTCTCCTCTGAGGATAGAGATAATGTAGAGCTCTCTCCTCTGAGGATAGAGTAATGTAGAGCTCTCTCCTCTGAGGATAGAGATAATGTAGAGCTCTCTCCTCTGAGGATAGAGATAATGTAGAGCTCTCTCCTCTGAGGATAGAGATAATGTAGAGCTCTCTCCTCTGAGGATAGAGATAATGTAGAGCTCTCTCCTCTGAGGATAGAGATAATGTAGAGCTCTCCTCTCTGAGGATAGAGATAATGTAGAGCTCTCTCCTCTCTGAGGATAGAGATAATGTAGAGCTCTCTCCTCTCTGAGGATAGAGATAATGTAGAGCTCTCTCCTCTGAGGATAGAGATAATGTAGAGCTCTCTCTCCTCTCTGAGGATAGAGATAATGTAGAGCTCTCTCCTCTCTGAGGAGAGAGCTCTACATTATCTCTATCCTCTCTGAGGATAGAGATAATGTAGAGCTCTCCTCTCTGAGGATAGAGATAATGTAGAGCTCTCTCCTCTCTGAGGATAGAGATAATGTAGAGCTCTCCTCTCTGAGGATAGAGATAATGTAGAGCTCTCTCCTCTGAGGATAGAGATAATGTAGAGCTCTCCTCTCTGAGGATAGAGATAATGTAGAGCTCTCTCCTCTGAGGATAGAGATAATGTAGAGCTCTCTCTTGAGGATAGAGATAATGTAGAGCTCTCTCCTCTCTGAGGATAGAGATAATGTAGAGCTCTCTCTCCTCTGAGGATAGAGATAATGTAGAGCTCTCTCCTCTGAGGATAGAGATAATGTAGAGCTCTCTCCTCTGAGGATAGAGATAATGTAGAGCTCTCTCCTCTGAGGATAGAGATAATGTAGAGCTCTCCTCTCTGAGGATAGAGATAATGTAGAGCTCTCTCCTCTGAGGATAGAGATAATGTAGAGCTCTCTCCTCTGAGGATAGAGATAATGTAGAGCTCTCTCCTCTGAGGATAGAGATAATGTAGAGCTCTCCTCTGAGGATAGAGATAATGTAGAGCTCTCCTCTGAGGATAGAGATAATGTAGAGCTCTCCTCTCTGAGGATAGAGATAATGTAGAGCTCTCTCCTCTGAGGATAGAGATAATGTAGAGCTCTCCTCTGAGGATAGAGATAATGTAGAGCTCTCCTCTCTGAGGATAGAGATAATGTAGAGCTCTCTCCTCTGAGGATAGAGATAATGTAGAGCTCTCTCCTCTCTGAGGATAGAGATAATGTAGAGCTCTCTCCTCTCTGAGGATAGAGATAATGTAGAGCTCTCTCCTCTGAGGATAGAGATAATGTAGAGCTCTCTCCTCTCTGAGGATAGAGATAATGTAGAGCTCTCTCCTCTCTGAGGATAGAGATAATGTAGAGCTCTCTCCTCTGAGGATAGAGATAATGTAGAGCTCTCTCCTCTGAGGATAGAGATAATGTAGAGCTCTCTCCTCTCTGAGATAGAGATAATGTAGAGCTCTCTCCTCTCTGAGGATAGAGATAATGTAGAGCTCTCTCCTCTGAGGATAGAGATAATGTAGAGCTCTCCCTCTGAGGATAGAGATAATGTAGAGCTCTCTCCTCTCTGAGGATAGAGATAATGTAGAGCTCTCTCCTCTGAGGATAGAGATAATGTAGAGCTCTCTCCTCTCTGAGGATAGAGATAATGTAGCGCTCTCCTCTCTGAGGATAGAGATAATGTAGAGCTCTCTCCTCCTCTGAGGATAGAGATAATGTAGAGCTCTCTCCTCTGAGGATAGAGATAATGTAGAGCTCTCTCCTCTGAGGATAGAGATAATGTAGAGCTCCTCTCCTCTGAGGATAGAGATAATGTAGAGCTCTCTCCTCTCTGAGGATAGAGATAATGTAGAGCTCTCTCCTCTGAGGATAGAGATAATGTAGAGCTCTCTCCTCTGAGGATAGAGATAATGTAGAGCTCTCTCCTCTGAGGATAGAGATAATGTAGAGCTCTCTCCTCTGAGGATAGAGTAATGTAGAGCTCTCTCCTCTGAGGATAGAGATAATGTAGAGCTCTCTCCTCTCTGAGGATAGAGATAATGTAGAGCTCTCTCCTCTGAGGATAGAGATAATGTAGAGCTCTCTCCTCTGAGGATAGAGATAATGTAGAGCTCTCTCCTCTCTGAGGATAGAGATAATGTAGAGCTCTCTCCTCTCTGAGGATAGAGATAATGTAGAGCTCTCTCCTCTGAGGATAGAGATAATGTAGAGCTCTCTCCTCTCTGAGGATAGAGATAATGTAGAGCTCTCTCCTCTCTGAGGATAGAGATAATGTAGAGCTCTCTCCTCTGAGGATAGAGATAATGTAGAGCTCTCCTCTCTGAGGATAGAGATAATGTAGAGCTCTCTCCTCTCTGAGGATAGAGATAATGTAGAGCTCTCTCCTCTGAGGATAGAGATAATGTAGAGCTCTCTCCTCTCTGAGGATAGAGATAATGTAGAGCTCTCTCCCTCTCTGAGGATAGAGATAATGTAGAGCTCTCTCCTCTCTGAGGATAGAGATAATGTAGAGCTCTCCTCTCTGAGGATAGAGATAATGTAGAGCTCTCTCCTCTGAGGATAGAGATAATGTAGAGCTCTCTCTCTGAGGATAGAGATAATGTAGAGCTCTCTCCTCTGAGGATAGAGATAATGTAGAGCTCTCTCCTCTGAGGATAGAGATAATGTAGAGCTCTCTCCTCTGAGGATAGAGATAATGTAGAGCTCTCTCCTCTGAGGATAGAGATAATGTAGAGCTCTCTCCTCTCTGAGGATAGAGATAATGTAGAGCTCTCTCTCCTCTCTGAGGATAGAGATAATGTAGAGCTCTCTCCTCTCTGAGGATAGAGATAATGTAGAGCTCTCTCTCCTCTCTGAGGATAGAGATAATGTAGAGCTCTCTCCTCTGAGGATAGAGATAATGTAGAGCTCTCTCCTCTCTGAGGATAGAGATAATGTAGAGCTCTCTCCTCTCTGAGGATAGAGATAATGTAGAGCTCTCTCCTCTCTGAGGATAGAGATAATGTAGAGCTCTCTCCTCTGAGGATAGAGATAATGTAGAGCTCTCTCCTCTGAGGATAGAGATAATGTAGAGCTCTCTCCTCTCTGAGGATAGAGATAATGTAGAGTCCTCCTCTCTCTGAGGATAGAGATAATGTAGAGCTCTCTCTCCTCTCTGAGGATAGAGATAATGTAGCTCTCTCCTCTGAGGATAGAGATAATGTAGAGCTCTCTCCTCTCTGAGATAGAGATAATGTAGAGCTCTCTCCTCTCTGAGGATAGAGATAATGTAGAGCTCTCTCCTCTCTGAGGATAGAGATAATGTAGAGCTCTCTCCTCTGAGGATAGAGATAATGTAGAGCTCTCTCCTCTGAGGATAGAGATAATGTAGAGCTCTCTCCTCTGAGGATAGAGATAATGTAGAGCTCTCCTCTCTGAGGATAGAGATAATGTAGAGCTCTCTCTCCTCTCTGAGGATAGAGATAATGTAGAGCTCTCTCCTCTCTGAGGATAGAGATAGAGCTCTCTCCTCTCTGAGGATAGAGATAATGTAGAGCTCTCTCCTCTCTGAGGATAGAGATAATGTAGAGCTCTCCTCTCTGAGGATAGAGATAATGAGAGCTCTCTCCTCTCTGAGGATAGAGATAATGTAGAGCTCTCTCCTCTCTGAGGATAGAGATAATGTAGAGCTCTCTCCTCTCTGAGGATAGAGATAATGTAGAGCTCTCCTCTCTGAGGATAGAGATAATGTAGAGCTCTCTCCTCTCTGAGGATAGAGATAATGTAGAGCTCTCTCCTCTCTGAGGATAGAGATAATGTAGAGCTCTCTCCTCTCTGAGGATAGAGATAATGTAGAGCTCTCTCCTCTGAGGATAGAGATAATGTAGAGCTCTCTCCTCTCTGAGGATAGAGATAATGTAGAGCTCTCTCCTCTCTGAGGATAGAGATAATGTAGAGCTCTCTCCTCTCTGAGGATAGAGATAATGTAGAGCTCTCTCCTCTCTGAGGATAGAGATAATGTAGAGCTCTCCTCTCTGAGGATAGAGATAATGTAGAGCTCTCCTCTCTGAGGATAGAGATAATGTAGAGCTCTCTCCTCTCTGAGGATAGAGATAATGTAGAGCTCTCTCCTCTCTGAGGATAGAGATAATGTAGAGCTCTCTCCTCTCTGAGGATAGAGATAATGTAGAGCTCTCTCCTCTCTGAGGATAGAGATAATGTAGAGCTCTCTCCTCTCTGAGGATAGAGATAATGTAGAGCTCTCTCCTCTCTGAGGATAGAGATAATGTAGAGCTCTCCTCTCTGAGGATAGAGATAATGTAGAGCTCTCTCCTCTCTGAGGATAGAGATAATGTAGAGCTCTCTCCTCTCTGAGGATAGAGATAATGTAGAGCTCTCTCCTCTCTGAGGATAGAGATAATGTAGAGCTCTCTCCTCTGAGGATAGAGATAATGTAGAGCTCTCTCCTCTCTGAGGATAGAGATAATGTAGAGCTCTCTCCTCTGAGGATAGAGATAATGTAGAGCTCTCTCCTCTCTGAGGATAGAGATAATGTAGAGCTCTCTCCTCTCTGGGATAGAGATAATGTAGAGCTCTCTCCTCTCTGAGGATAGAGATAATGTAGAGCTCTCTGAGGATAGAGATAATGTAGAGCTCTCTCCTCTCTGAGGATAGAGATAATGTAGAGCTCTCTCCTCTCTGAGGATAGAGATAATGTAGAGCTCTCTGAGGATAGAGATAATGTAGAGCTCTCTCCTCTGAGGATAGAGATAATGTAGAGCTCTCTCCTCTCTGAGGATAGAGATAATGTAGAGCTCTCTCCTCTCTGAGGATAGAGATAATGTAGAGCTCTCTCCTCTCTGAGGATAGAGATAATGTAGAGCTCTCTGAGGATAGAGATAATGTAGAGCTCTCTCCTCTCTGAGGATAGAGATAATGTAGAGCTCTCTCCTCTGAGGATAGAGATAATGTAGAGCTCTCTCCTCTCTGAGGATAGAGATAATGTAGAGCTCTCTCCTCTGAGGATAGAGATAATGTAGAGCTCTCTCCTCTGAGGATAGAGATAATGTAGAGCTCTCTCCTCTCTGAGGATAGAGATAATGTAGAGCTCTCTCCTCTCTGAGGATAGAGATAATGTAGAGCTCTCTCCTCTCTGAGGATAGAGATATGTAGAGCTCTCTCCTCTGAGGATAGAGATAATGTAGAGCTCTCTCCTCTGAGGATAGAGATAATGTAGAGCTCTCTCCTCTCTGAGGATAGAGATAATGTAGAGCTCTCTCCTCTCTGAGGATAGAGATAATGTAGAGCTCTCTCCTCTGAGGATAGAGATAATGTAGAGCTCTCTCCTCTGAGGATAGAGATAATGTAGAGCTCTCTCCTCTCTGAGGATAGAGATAATGTAGAGCTCTCTCCTCTCTGAGGATAGAGATAATGTAGAGCTCTCTCCTCTCTGAGGATAGAGATAATGTAGAGCTCTCTCCTCTGAGGATAGAGATAATGTAGAGCTCTCTCCTCTCTGAGGATAGAGATAATGTAGAGCTCTCTCCTCTCTGAGGATAGAGATAATGTAGAGCTCTCTCCTCTGAGGATAGAGATAATGTAGAGCTCTTCCTCTCTGAGGATAGAGATAATGTAGAGCTCTCTCCTCTGAGGATAGAGATAATGTAGAGCTCTCTCCTCTGAGGATAGAGATAATGTAGAGCTCTCTCCTCTGAGGATAGAGATAATGTAGAGCTCTCTCCTCTGAGGATAGAGATAATGTAGAGCTCTCTCCTCTGAGGATAGAGATAATGTAGAGCTCTCTCCTCTCTGAGGATAGAGATAATGTAGAGCTCTCTCTCCTCTCTGAGGATAGAGATAATGTAGAGCTCTCTCTCCTCTCTGAGGATAGAGATAATGTAGAGCTCTCTCCTCTCTGAGGATAGAGATAATGTAGAGCTCTCTCTCCTCTCTGAGGATAGAGATAATGTAGAGCTCTCTCCTCTCTGAGGATAGAGATAATGTAGAGCTCTCTCCTCTCAGAGGATAGAGATAATGTAGAGCTCTCTCCTCTGAGGATAGAGATAATGTAGAGCTCTCTCCTCTCTGAGGATAGAGATAATGTAGAGCTTCTCCTCTGAGGATAGAGATATGTAGAGCTCTCTCCTCTGAGGATAGAGATAATGTAGAGCTCTCTCCTCTCTGAGGATAGAGATAATGTAGAGCTCTCTCCTCTCTGAGGATAGAGATAATGTAGAGCTCTCTCCTCTCTGAGGATAGAGATAATGTAGAGCTCTCTCCTCTCTGAGGATAGAGATAATGTAGAGCTCTCTCCTCTCTGAGGATAGAGATAATGTAGAGCTCTCTCCTCTCTGAGGATAGAGATAATGTAGAGCTCTCTCCTCTCTGAGGATAGAGATAATGTAGAGCTCTCTCCTCTGAGGATAGAGATAATGTAGAGCTCTCTCCTCTGAGGATAGAGATAATGTAGAGCTCTCTCCTCTGAGGATAGAGATAATGTAGAGCTCTCTCCTCTCTGAGGATAGAGATAATGTAGAGCTCTCTCCTCTCTGAGGATAGAGATAATGTAGAGCTCTCTCCTCTGAGGATAGAGATAATGTAGAGCTCTCTCCTCTGAGGATAGAGATAATGTAGAGCTCTCTCCTCTCTGAGGATAGAGATAATGTAGAGCTCTCCTCTCTGAGGATAGAGATAATGTAGAGCTCTCTCCTCTCTGAGGATAGAGATAATGTAGAGCTCTCTCCTCTCTGAGGATAGAGATAATGTAGAGCTCTCTCCTCTCTGAGGATAGAGATAATGTAGAGCTCTCTCCTCTG
>JAPTMU010000269.1:108790-126290 GCA_028583405.1 Pogonophryne albipinna
TCTCTACTTTAAGAGTCCTCTCCTGCTGCATGTTCAGGTGTATATCAGTATGTAGTGTCTCTACTTTAAGAGTCCTCTGATGTTCAGTGTATATCAGTATGTAGTGTCTCTACTTTAAAGAGTCCTCTGATGTTCAGGTGTATATCAGTATGTAGTGTCTCTACTTTAAGAGTCCTCTCCTGCTGATGTTCAGGTGTATATCAGTATGTAGTGTCTCTACTTTAAAGAGTCCTCTCCTGGTGATGTTCAGGTGTATATCAGTATGTAGTGTCTCTACTTTAAAGAGTCCTCTGAGTTCAGGTGTATATCAGTATGTAGTGTCTCTACTTTAAAGAGTCCTCTCCTGCTGATGTTCAGGTGTATATCAGTATGTTGTGTCTCGACTTTAAAGAGTCCTTTCCTGCTGATGTTCAGGTGTTATCGTATGTGTGTCTCTACTTTAAAGAGTCCTCTCCTGCCGATGTTCAGGTGTATATCAGTATGTAGTGTCTCTACTTTAAAGAGTCCTCTCCTGCTGATGTCAGGTGTATCAGTATGTAGTGTCTCTACTTTAACAGTCCTCTCTTGCTGATGTTCAGGTGTATATCAGTATGTAGTGTCTCTACTTTAAGAGTCCTCTCCTGCTGATGTTCAGGTTTATTGAGTATGGAGTGTCTCTACTTTAAAGAGTCCTCTCCTGCTGATGTTCAGGTGTATATCAGTATGTATGTCTCTACTTTAAAGAGTCCTCTCCTGCTGATGTTCAGGTGTAGATCAGTATGTAGTGTCTCTACTTTAAACAGTCCTCTCTTGCTGATGTTCAGGTGTATATATTAGTGTCTCTACTTTAAAGAGTCCTCTCCTGCTGATGTTCAGGTTTATATGAGTATGGAGTGTCTCTACTTTAAAGAGTCCTCTCCTGTGATGTTCAGGTGTTATCAGTATGTAGTGTCTCTACTTTAAAGAGTCCTCTCCTGCTGATGTTCAGTGTATATCAGTATGTAGTGTCTCTACTTTAAAGAGTCCTCTCCTGCCGATGTTCAGGTGTATAATAGTATGTAGTGTCTCTACTTTAAAGAGTCCTCTCCTGCTGATGTTCAGGTGTAGATCAGTATGTAGTGTCTCTACTTTAAACAGTCCTCTCTGCTGATGTTCAGGTGTATATCAGGATGTAGTGTCTCTACTTTAAAGAGTCTCTCCTGCTGATGTTCAGTGTATATCAGTATGTAGTGTCTCTACTTTAAAGAGTCCTCTCCTGCTGATGTTCAGGTGTTATCAGTATGTAGTGTCTCTACTTTAAAGAGTCCTCTCCTGCTGATGTTCAGGTATATCAGTATGTAGTGTCTCTACTTTAAAGAGTCCTCTCCTGCTGATGTTCAGGTGTATATCAGTATGTAGTGTCTCTACTTTAAAGAGTCCTCTCCTGCTGATGTTCAGGTGTATATCAGTATGTAGTGTCTCTACTTTAAAGAGTCCTCTCCAGCTGATTCAGGTGTATATCAGTATGTATGTCTCTACTTTAAGAGTCCTCTCCTCTGATGTTCAGGTGTATATCAGTATGTAGTGTCTCTACTTTAAAGATCCTCTCCAGCTGATGTTCAGTGTATATCAGTATGTAGTTCTCTACTTTAAAGAGTCCTCTCCTGCTGATGTTCAGGTGTATATCAGTATGTAGTGTCTCTACTTAAAGAGTTCTCTCCTGCTGATGTTCAGGTGTATATCAGTATGTAGTGTCTCTACTTAAAGGTCCTCTACAGCTGATGTTCAGGTGTATATCAGTATGTAGTGTCTCTACTTTAAAGAGTCTCTACAGCTGATGTTCAGGTGTATATCAGTATGTAGTGTCTCTACTTTAAAGAGTCCTCTCCTGCTGATGTTCAGTGTATATCAGTATGTAGTGTCTCTACTTTAAAGATCCTCTCCTGTGATGTTCAGGTGTATATCAGTATGTAGTGCTCTACTTTAAAGAGTCCTCTGAGGTTCAGGTGTATATCAGTATGTAGTGTCTCTACTTTAAGAGTCCTCTCCTGCTGATGTTCAGGTGTATATCAGTATGTAGTGTCTCTACTTAAAGAGTCCTCTCCTGCTGATGTTCAGGTATATCAGTATGTAGTGTCTCTATACTTTAAAGAGTCCTCTCCTGCTGATGTTCAGGTGTATATCAGTAGTAGTGTCTCTACTTTAAAGATCCTCTCCTGCTGATGTTCAGGTGTATATCAGTATGTAGTGTCTCTACTTTAAAGAGTTCCTCCTGCTGATGTTCAGGTGTGTATCAGTATGTAGTGTCTCTACTTTAAAGAGTCCTCTCCTGCTGATGTTCAGGTGTATATCAGTATGTAGTGTCTCTACTTTAAAGAGTCCTCTACCTGTTGATGTTCAGTATACATATGAGTGTCTCTACTTTAAAGAGTCCTCTCCTGGATGTTCAGGTGTATATCAGTATGTAGTGTCTCTACTTTAAAGAGTCCTCTGATGTTTCAGGTGGATATCAGTATGTAGTGTCTCTACTTTAAGAGTCCTCTCCTGATGTTTCAGGTGTATGTCAGTATGTAGTGTCTCTACTTTAAAGAGTCCTCTCCTGCTGATGTTCAGGTGTATCAGTATGTAGTGTCTCTACTTTAAAGAGTCCTCTCCTGCTGATGTTCAGGTGTATATCAGTGTAGTGTCTCTACTTTAAAGAGTCCTCTCTCTGCTGATGTTCAGGTGTATATCAGTATGTAGTGTCTCTACTTTAAGAGTCCTCTCCTCTGATGTTCAGGTGTATATCAGTATGTAGTTCTCTACTTTAAAGAGTCCTCCTGCTGATGTTCAGGTGTATATCAGTATGTAGTGTCTCTACTTTAAAGAGTCCTCTCCTGCTGATGTTCAGGTGTATATCAGTATGTAGTGTCTCTACTTTAAAGAGTCCTCTCTGCTGATGTTCAGGTGTATATCAGTATGTAGTGTCTCTACTTTAAAGAGTCCTCTCCTGGATGTTCAGGTGTATATCAGTATGTAGTGTCTCTACTTTAAAGAGTCCTCTCCTGATGTTCAGGTGATATCAGTATGTAGTGTCTCTACTTTAAAGAGTCCTCTCCTGCTGATGTTCATGTTATATCAGTATGTAGTGTCTCTACTTTAAAGAGTCCTCTCCTGCTGATGTTCAGGTGTATATCAGTATGTAGTGTCTCTACTTTAAAGAGTCCTCTCTGCTGATGTTCAGGTGTATATCAGTATGTAGTGTCTCTACTTTAAAGAGTCCTCTCCTGCTGATGTTCAGGTGTATATCAGTATGTAGTGTCTCTACTTTAAAGTCCTCTCTGCTGATGTTCAGGTGTATATCAGTATGTAGTGTCTCTACTTTAAAGAGTCCTCTCCTGCTGATGTTCAGGTGTATATCAGTATGTAGTGTCTCTACGTTAAAGAGTCCTCTCCTGCTGATGTTCAGGTGTATATATGTAAGTGTCTCTACTTTAAAGAGTCCTCTCCTGCTGATGTTCAGGTGTATATCAGTATGTAGTGTCTCTACTTTAAAGAGTCCTCTCCTGCTGATGTTCAGGTGTATATCAGTATGTAGTCTCTACTTTAAAGAGTCCTCTCCTGCTGATGTTCAGGTATATCAGTATGTAGTGTCTCTACTTTAAAGAGTCCTCTCCTGCTGATGTTCAGGTGTATATCAGTATGTAGTGTCTCTACTTTAAAGAGTCCTCTCCTCTGATGTTCAGGTGTATATCAGTATGTAGTGTCTCTACTTTAAAGAGTCCTCTCCTGCTGATGTTCAGGTGGATATCAGTATGTAGTGTCTCTACTTTAAAGAGTCCTCTCCTGCTGATGTTCAGGTGTATATCAGTATGTAGTGTCTCTACTTTAAAGAGTCCTCTCCTGCTGATGTTCAGGTGTATATCAGTATGTAGTGTCTCTACTTTAAGAGTCCTCTCCTGCTGATGTTCAGGTGTATATCAGTATGTAGTGTCTCTACTTTAAAGAGTCCTCTCCTGCTGATGTTCAGGTGTATATCAGTATGTAGTGTCTCTACTTTAAAGAGTCCCTCCTGCTGATGTTCAGGTGTATATCAGTATGTAGCGTCTCTACTTTAAAGAGTCCTCTCCTGCTGATGTTCAGGTGTATATCAGTATGTAGTGTCTCTACTTTAAAGAGTCCTCTCTGCTGATGTTCAGGTGGATATCAGTATGTAGTGTCTCTACTTTAAAGAGTCCTCTCCTGCTGATGTTCAGTGATAGTAGTGTCTCTACTTTAAAGAGTCCTCTCCTGCTGATGTTCAGGTGTATATCAGTAGTATGTCTCTACTTTAAAGAGTCCTCTCCTGCTGATGTTCAGGTGTATATCAGTATGTAGTGTCTCTACTTTAAAGAGTCCTTCTGCTGATGTTCAGGTGTATATCAGTATGTAGTGTCTCTACTTTAAAGAGTCCTCTCCTGCTGATGTTCAGGTGTATATCAGTATGTAGTGTCTCTACTTTAAAGAGTCCTCTCCTGCTGATGTTCAGGTGTATATCAGTATGTAGTGTCTCTACTTTAAAGAGTCCTCTCCTGCTGATGTTCAGGTGTATATCAGTATGTAGTGTCTCTACTTTAAAGAGTCCTCTCCTGCTGATGTTCAGGTGTATATCAGTATGTAGTGTCTCTACTTTAAAGAGTCCTCTCCTGCTGATGTTCAGGTGGATATCATATGTAGTGTCCTACTTTAAAGTCCTCTCCTGCTGATGTTCAGGTGTATATCAGTATGTAGTGTCTCTACTTTAAAGAGTCCTCTCCTGCTGATGTTCAGGTGTATATCAGTATGTAGTGTCTCTACTTTAAAGAGTCCTCTCCTGCTGATGTTCAGGTGTATATCAGTATGTAGTGTCTCTACTTTAAAGAGTCCTCTCCTGCTGATGTTCAGGTGGATATCAGTATGTAGTGTCTCTACTTTAAAGAGTCCTCTCCTGCTGATGTTCAGGTGGATATCAGTATGTAGTGTCTCTACTTTAAAGAGTCCTCTCCTGCTGATGTTCAGGTGGATATCAGTATGTAGTGTCTCTACTTTAAAGAGTCCTCTCCTCTGATGTTCAGGTGTATATCAGTATGTAGTGTCTCTACTTTAAAGAGTCCTCTCTGCTGATGTTCAGGTGTATATCAGTATGTAGTGTCTCTACTTTAAAGAGTCCTCTCCTGCTGATGTTCAGGTGTATATCAGTATGTAGTGTCTCTACTTTAAAGAGTCCTCTCCTGCTGATGTTCAGGTGTGATATCAGTATGTAGTGTCTCTACTTTAAAGAGTCCTCTCCTGCTGATGTTCAGGTGTATATCAGTATGTAGTGTCTCTACTTTAAAGAGTCCTCTCCTGCTGATGTTCATGTATATCAGTATGTAGTGTCTCTACTTTAAAGAGTCCTCTCCTGCTGATGTTCAGGTGTATATCAGTATGTAGTGTCTCTACTTTAAGAGTCCTCTCCTGCTGATGTTCAGGTGTATATCAGTATGTAGTGTCTCTACTTTAAAGAGTCCTCTCCTGCTGATGTTCAGGTGTATATCAGTATGTAGTGTCTCTACTTTAAAGAGTCTCTCCTGCTGATGTTCAGGTGTATATCAGTATGTAGTGTCTCTACTTTAAAGAGTCCTCTCCTCTGATGTTCAGGTGTATATCAGTATGTAGTGTCTCTACTTTAAAGAGTCCTCTCCTGCTGATGTTCAGGTGTATATCAGTATGTAGTGTCTCTACTTTAAAGAGTCCTCTCCTGCTGATGTTCAGGTGTATATCAGTATGTAGTGTCTCTACTTTAAAGAGTCCTCTCCTGCTGATGTTCAGGTGTATATCAGTATGTAGTGTCTCTACTTTAAAGAGTCCTCTCCTGCTGATGTTCAGGTGTATATCAGTATGTAGTGTCTCTACTTTAAAGAGTCCTCTCCTGCTGATGTTCAGGTGTATATCAGTATGTAGTGTCTCTACTTTAAAGAGTCCTCTCCTGCTGATGTTCAGGTGTATATCAGTATGTAGTGTCTCTACTTTAAAGAGTCCTCTCCTGCTGATGTTCAGGTGTATATCAGTATGTAGTGTCTCTACTTTAAAGAGTCCTCTCCTGCTGATGTTCAGGTGTATATCAGTATGTAGTGTCTCTACTTTAAAGAGTCCTCTCCTGCTGATGTTCAGGTGGATATCAGTATGTAGTGTCTCTACTTTAAAGAGTCCTCTCCTGCTGATGTTCAGGTGTATATCAGTATGTAGTGTCTCTACTTTAAAGAGTCCTCTCCTGCTGATGTTCAGGTGTATATCAGTATGTAGTGTCTCTACTTTAAAGAGTCCTCTCCTGCTGATGTTCAGGTGTATATCAGTATGTAGTGTCTCTACTTTAAAGAGTCCTCTCCTGCTGATGTTCAGGTGTATATCAGTATGTAGTGTCTCTACTTTAAAGAGTCCTCTCCTGCTGATGTTCAGGTGGATATCAGTATGTAGTGTCTCTACTTTAAAGAGTCCTCTCCTGCTGATGTTCAGGTGTATCATATGTAGTGTCTCTACTTTAAAGAGTCCTCTCCTGCTGATGTTCAGGTGTATATCAGTATGTAGTGTCTCTACTTTAAAGAGTCCTCTCCTGCTGATGTTCAGGTGTATATCAGTATGTAGTGTCTCTACTTTAAAGAGTCCTCTCCTGCTGATGTTCAGGTGTATATCAGTATGTAGTGTCTCTACTTTAAAGAGTCCTCTCCTGCTGATGTTCAGGTGTATATCAGTATGTAGTCTCTACTTTAAAGAGTCCTCTCCTGCTGATGTTCAGGTGTATATCAGTATGTAGTGTCTCTACTTTAAAGAGTCCTCTCCTGCTGATGTTCAGGTGTATATCAGTATGTAGTGTCTCTACTTTAAAGAGTCCTCTCCTGCTGATGTTCAGGTGTATATCAGTATGTAGTGTCTCTACTTTAAAGAGTCCTCTCCTGCTGATGTTCAGGTGTATATCAGTATGTAGTGTCTCTACTTTAAAGAGTCCTCTCCTGCTGATGTTCAGGTGTATATCAGTATGTAGTGTCTCTACTTTAAAGAGTCCTCTCCTGCTGATGTTCAGGTGTATATCAGTATGTAGTGTCTCTACTTTAAAGAGTCCTCTCCTGCTGATGTTCAGGTGTATATCAGTATGTAGTGTCTCTACTTTAAAGAGTCCTCTCCTGCTGATGTTCAGGTGTATATCAGTATGTAGTGTCTCTACTTTAAAGAGTCCTCTCCTGCTGATGTTCAGGTGTATATCAGTATGTAGTGTCTCTACTTTAAAGAGTCCTCTCCTGCTGATGTTCAGGTGTATATCAGTATGTAGTGTCTCTACTTTAAAGAGTCCTCTCCTGCTGATGTTCAGGTGTATATCAGTATGTAGTGTCTCTACTTTAAAGAGTCCTCTCCTGCTGATGTTCAGGTGTATATCAGTATGTAGTGTCTCTACTTTAAAGAGTCCTCTCCTGTGATGTTCAGGTGTATATCAGTATGTAGTGTCTCTACTTTAAAGAGTCCTCTCCTGCTGATGTTCAGGTGTATATCAGTATGTAGTGTCTCTACTTTAAAGAGTCCTCTCCTGCTGATGTTCAGGTGTATATCAGTATGTAGTGTCTCTACTTTAAAGAGTCCTCTCCTGCTGATGTTCAGGTGTATATCAGTATGTAGTGTCTCTACTTTAAAGAGTCCTCTCCTGCTGATGTTCAGGTGTATATCAGTATGTAGTGTCTCTACTTTAAAGAGTCCTCTCCTGCTGATGTTCAGGTGTATATCAGTATGTAGTGTCTCTACTTTAAAGAGTCCTCTCCTGCTGATGTTCAGGTGTATATCAGTATGTAGTGTCTCTACTTTAAAGAGTCCTCTCCTGCTGATGTTCAGGTGTATATCAGTATGTAGTGTCTCTACTTTAAAGAGTCCTCTGCTGATGTTCAGGTGTATATCAGTATGTAGTGTCTCTACTTTAAAGAGTCCTCTCCTGCTGATGTTCAGGTGTATATCAGTATGTAGTGTCTCTACTTTAAAGAGTCCTCTCCTGCTGATGTTCAGGTGTATATCAGTATGTAGTGTCTCTACTTTAAAGAGTCCTCTCCTGCTGATGTTCAGGTGTATATCAGTATGTAGTGTCTCTACTTTAAAGAGTCCTCTCCTGCTGATGTTCAGGTGTATATCAGTATGTAGTGTCTCTACTTTAAAGAGTCCTCTCCTGCTGATGTTCAGGTGTATATCAGTATGTAGTGTCTCTACTTTAAAGAGTCCTCTCCTGCTGATGTTCAGGTGTATATCAGTATGTAGTGTCTCTACTTTAAAGAGTCCTCTCCTGCTGATGTTCAGGTGTATATCAGTATGTAGTGTCTCTACTTTAAAGAGTCCTCTCCTGCTGATGTTCAGGTGTATATCAGTATGTAGTGTCTCTACTTTAAAGAGTCCTCTCCTGCTGATGTTCAGGTGTATATCAGTATGTAGTGTCTCTACTTTAAAGAGTCCTCTCCTGCTGATGTTCAGGTGTATATCAGTATGTAGTGTCTCTACTTTAAAGAGTCCTCTCCTGCTGATGTTCAGGTGTATATCAGTATGTAGTGTCTCTACTTTAAAGAGTCCTCTCCTGCTGATGTTCAGGTGTATATCAGGATGTAGTGTCTCTACTTTAAAGAGTCCTCTCCTGCTGATGTTCAGGTGTATATCAGTATGTAGTTCTCTACTTTAAAGAGTCCTCTCCTGCTGATGTTCAGGTGTATATCAGTATGTAGTGTCTCTACTTTAAAGAGTCCTCTCCTGCTGATGTTCAGGTGTATATCAGTATGTAGTGTCTCTACTTTAAAGTCCTCTCCTGCTGATGTTCAGGTGTATATCAGTATGTAGTGTCTCTACTTTAAAGAGTCCTCTCCTGCTGATGTTCAGGTGTATATCAGTATGTAGTGTCTCTACTTTAAAGAGTCCTCTCCTGCTGATGTTCAGGTGTATATCAGTATGTAGTGTCTACTTTAAAGAGTCCTCTCCTGCTGATGTTCAGGTGTATATCAGTATGTAGTGTCTCTACTTTAAAGAGTCCTCTCCTGCTGATGTTCAGGTGTATATCAGTATGTAGTGTCTCTACTTTAAAGAGTCCTCTCCTGCTGATGTTCAGGTGTATATCAGTATGTAGTCTCTACTTTAAAGAGTCCTCTCCTGCTGATGTTCAGGTGTATATCAGTATGTAGTGTCTCTACTTTAAAGAGTCCTCTCCTGCTGATGTTCAGGTGTATATCAGTATGTAGTGTCTCTACTTTAAAGAGTCCTCTCCTGCTGATGTTCAGGTGTATATCAGTATGTAGTGTCTCTACTTTAAAGAGTCCTCTCCTGCTGATGTTCAGGTGTATATCAGTATGTAGTGTCTCTACTTTAAAGAGTCCTCTCCTGCTGATGTTCAGGTGTATATCAGTATGTAGTGTCTCTACTTTAAAGAGTCCTCTCCTGCTGATGTTCAGGTGTATATCAGTATGTAGTGTCTCTACTTTAAAGAGTCCTCTCCTGCTGATGTTCAGGTGTATATCAGTATGTAGTGTCTCTACTTTAAAGAGTCCTCTCCTGCTGATGTTCAGGTGTATATCAGTATGTAGTGTCTCTACTTTAAAGAGTCTCTCCTGCTGATGTTCAGGTGTATATCAGTATGTAGTGTCTCTACTTTAAAGAGTCCTCTCCTGCTGATGTTCAGGTGTATATCAGTAGTAGTGTCTCTACTTTAAAGAGTCCTCTCCTGCTGATGTTCAGGTGTATATCAGTATGTAGTGTCTCTACTTTAAAGAGTCCTCTCCTGCTGATGTTCAGGTGTATATCAGTATGTAGTGTCTCTACTTTAAAGAGTCCTCTCCTGCTGATGTTCAGGTGTATATCAGTATGTAGTGTCTCTACTTTAAAGAGTCCTCTCCTGCTGATGTTCAGGTGTATATCAGTATGTAGTGCTCTACTTTAAAGAGTCCTCTCCTGCTGATGTTCAGGTGTATATCAGTATGTAGTGTCTCTACTTTAAAGAGTCCTCTCCTGCTGATGTTCAGGTGTATATCAGTATGTAGTGTCCTACTTTAAAGGTCCTCTCCTGCTGATGTTCAGGTTATATCAGTATGTAGTGTCTCTACTTTAAAGAGTCCTCTCCTGCTGATGTTCAGGTGTATATCAGTATGCATTGTCTCTACTTTAAAGAGTCCTCTCCTGCTGATGTTCAGGTGTATATCAGTATGTAGTATCTCTGTTGTGATTGGTCAACGGCTTAGAGATGTCCCGCCCCTTATCCTATCATGTACAATGTGTAAATAACATCATGTCTTCCACACACAGTTTGCAGCTAAAATGTAGATTTTTATTTTAACGTTTCTCCAAAGACGTCCTCCAGCACAGACAGTGAGTGACAGCATGAAGAGCACTGAGGAACTCTTTTTGGCAAAAACATTTTTAAATTATGTGCTTCAAAGTTAAAAGGTTTTTAAGGTTTTACAGCAATAACTTAATAACAGTGTTATTCAGAGCCACTGAACCCCCGGAGACACAACAGACGTCCCTCTGACACCCCCACGCAGCAGGAACCCCCCGCAGCTCATTAGGAATAAATTAGTTGAGGGAGAAACACCTTCAGATCCAGACACACAGGTAATAGCTAGCAGGAACAGCGTAATCGATAAGGGGGCGGGGCCATGCAGGGACACAGGCAGGGGGCGGAGCTAAGCGCTACACATGGTTTCGTAGTAGTGGTATAAAAACATAAAAAGTTCATGTAAAGTCATTCATTAAGAAGCTCGACTGACAGGTGGGAGCAGCCAATGAGGCGGGGGGTGAGGGGCGGGGCTTAAATACTTCCTGTACAGTTCACTTCCACCATATCTACACGTTTTAGTCTTTATTCAAACGGACGTCACGATGTACGAGCCGCGCTCCCCCCCCGATCGATCGCCCTCCCCACCTTTAGGTTCACGCTTCTTGGTGACGGGGGTGGGGATGAGTGAGGGGCGCGTAGGGGGGGTGGTGGTGGAGGAAGAGGAGGAGGAAGAGGAGGTGGTGGTGGGAGGCGTGGGGGGGTGGAGGAGGTGATGGTGTTGATGATGTCGTTGTTGCTTTTCCTCGGACTCGGGGTGTAATTAAAGGGCGAAACTCGGGCCGCTACAGCGCCGCGAGGCTGGGAGACGCCACGCTGAGGGGGGGTCTGCTGGGGGGGGGTCTGATGCTGGGGGGAGGTCTGTTGTTGTTGAGGGGGGGTCTGTTGCAGCGACGGTTGCGGGGGCGGTTGCTGTTTGTCGTCCAGACTCTCGCAGCTGCGCCGCAGGTTGAGGTTGGAGCACGAGGACGAGGTGGAGGACGGGATCTTTGAGGAGGAGGAGGCGGGGCTTATGACGGAGGAGGAAAGGGCGGGGCTTATGATTGGGGGGCCATTAGGGGAGCGGGGGTTGTTGACGGGACAATCTTCCAATCGCACCCAAACGTCTTCCGCTCGGTCGCTGAAGCCCCGCCCCTCTCCCCCACTCTTCGCCCTCCTCCACGTGCCCTTCCTGTCCTCTTGGCCCCGCCCCTCCTGACTCCTCCCCTTCTCGCTGGACTCTGATGATGCTGACAGGACGGAGGAGGAGCTTCCCGTTCTCTTCCAGGTTCCGACGCGGGGCAGCGAGGTCGAGTGTTTCCCGCCGCCGCTAGCCCCGCCTCCTCCTCCCCCCCCGCTGCTGCTACTCTCCCGCTTCCAGGTGCCGGTGCGGCTGAAGCGTGATGATGATGTCACTTCCTGTGGGCGTGCAGGGCTCTCGTGGCTCCTCTCGGGGCTGGAGGCGGTCTCTCCGTCCTCCATCTTCCTCTTCAGCGTGGGGCTCGGAGCCTCTTTGATGAAAGTCGACTGTCTGACGAGCGCCGGCGGCTTCTCAGACTCCGCCTTCGCTTTCTTCGCTGCTGTCGATCCTCCGACTCGAGACGCCGACTCGCTCCTCGGGATGCCGCCGCTCCTCACCGCCGATCCGCTCTTATTGGTCGTTCTGGACGCTGAAGATGATGAAGACGAAGCACTTCCTGGAGAGGCGGTGCGCGGCGGCAGCAGTTTCCCTCCCTTCTGATTGGCTGAGGAGGAGCGTGAGGGGGTGGAGTCTCGAGAGGAGCCTCGCTCGGGGTCGCTCCCTGGGGGTTTGGCAGCGGGCGCCGCTCGGGGTTGGCTCCGTCCCCTGGCCTCCACCTGAGGTTGGCTCCGCCCCCTGGCCTCCACCTGAGGTTGGCTCCGCCCCCTGGCCTCCACACGAGGCTTCCCGGTGATCAGACTCTTGTAAACCTTCTTCCCTCCGCGCAGCGCCTTCGCCTCCTCTTCCTCTTCCTCCTGCTCCTTCTTCTTCTTGGCTTCCAGAGTGCTGCGCTCGCCAGGCTTCAGGATCCGCCCCCCTCGCTTCTCCTCCTTCTCCCCCTCCTCTGCGCTCTGATTGGACGGCGGCGGCAGGCGGAACGGTGATCCAACAGACTTGAGTGACAGCACAGAGTCTGAGTCGGAGGACGGCTGGCGGGACAGCGGCGCGGCGGCGGCGGCGTTCAGGCTGCTGACGATCGAGTTCGCTCCTTCCTGGATCGCCTTCCAATCAAAAGACTCCGAGTCGGGGGAGGCGGGGCTCCGCGGCCCGTCCGAAGGCTCCTCTTCGGCTAATATCCCGTCGTCTTCTTCTTCTTCATCTTCTTCTTCTTCATCTTCTTCTTCTTCTTCTTCTTTAGGGAGGGACGGCGGCGCGGCGGCACCCTTCTTCTTCTTCTTGGGCATGGCGCTGCTGATGCACTCCTGCAGGAGGTCGTCCTCGGAGTCGATGCTCAGAGACGAGAGAGACGAGTTCCTGGAGAAGCAGACGGGCGTGTCCTCCACGTGGAACGCTCTGGGGGCGTAGCCGCTCGCTGGGGGGCGGGGCTTCTGCTCTTCCTGCAGGGGGGGTGACTTCCTGCCGGCTGTTCCTCCCTCCTGCTGCTCCGGAGGGGGGGGGGCAGCGAACTCCTTGTTGTTGTTCTCCTGGTCGATGTCGCTCAGCGAGCTCAGAGACGAGTTCCTGGAGAAGCAGACGGGCGTGTCCTCGATGCAGAACTTCTGCCTATCGTCCGGCAGGTTGGCGGCGGGTTTTGTTCGGGGAACGACGGCCGCCGTCTGCTGCTTCCTCTTCCTGCTGTCTTCCTCCTTCACTCTCTTCTCTTCGTCCTTCTCGCCGCCTTCGTCTTCGTCGAAGTCGAGCGAGCTGAGCGAGTCGTTGCGTGAGAAGCAGCACGGCGTGCCTTCGATGGGTGTGTAGTGGTGTGGCGAGTCGAAGGTGAAGCCCGGCTTCGCTTTGGCTGCTGTTGCCGCGGAGATGCTGTATGGCGCCCGCGGGGGCATCGGCTTCACCGGAGACGTGGGTTTCTTCTTCTGCATGCCGAGGAGAGGCGGGCCCGGGGGGGGAGGGGGCGGAGCCTGTATCTCGCCAGGCGCCGCGCGGACCGGCTTCCTGGGTCTTGCTTTAGGCATGGCGGCACTGATGCACTCCGCCAAGATGTCGTCACCGTTGTCGCCCTCAGGAGGCCCCGCCCCCCTAAGCCCAGCCCCCCTGCTCTGATTGGAGGGCTGAGCCGTGGGTGCTGCCTCCTCATTGGGCGGTGAGTCGATGGTGAGGTCGCTCAGCGAGGTGGCGGTGGAGAAGTTGAGCGGCGTTCCCTCCACGCAGTAAATTCTCGGCACCTCTTCCGATGGACCGTCCTTCCTCTGCTGTGATTGGCTGCGGCCCTGCGGGGGGAGGAGCTTGTAGACAGGAAGCTGGCTGGGTTTCCGTGGCGCCGGCTGCTGTTGCTGCTGCTGTTGTTGTTGTTGTTTCTTTGGTTTCCGTGACGACTTGGGCATGGCCCTCTTGATGCAGGCCTCCAGGATCTCGATGTCGTCGTCGTCGTCCGACTCGTCCAGTTGTCCTTCCTCCTCTTCCCTCTCCTCCCTCTCCTCCCTCTCCTTCCTCTCCTTCCTCTCCTTCCTCTCCTCGCTCGCCTCCTCCTCTTCCTCCTTCCTCATCTCCGCCATGATGTAAGGCTCGTCCACACTGAGCGCGCTCAGACTGGATGCTCGGCTGAATCCGTGCGGCGTGCTTTCGGTGGCGAAGTGCAGCATGACGTCCGCGCTGCTTTCCTCCTCCTGCTTCTTCTTCTCCTGTTTGCTGCTGGGCGGCGGCGGCGTCTTGGCGCGGCTCGGAGGCATCGTCTGCCCCGGGCTGTCGGGCAGATCGCTGGGACTCACCACGCCGCTCGGCATGCCGCTGCACGGCTCGCTGCTGCGCACCGACGAGGCGATGGAGGAGGTGGAGAAGCTGTCCAGAGAGCTGACGGAGGTGCAGCGGCTGAACATCAGCGGTGTCTCCTGAGCGTACGGCGGCTCGGGGGGGCTCTTCGGCGTCCGGGCGCCGGATGATGTCACGTGATGATGATGATGGTGGCTGCGTCGCCCCCTAGAGGCGGCGGCGGCAGCAGCGGCGGCGCTGGAGGTCTGACTCTGCGCCTCCTTCTGCTGACGCTGCTGCTCCTCCTTCTCGCTCACAGGAAGCGTGGGGTAGTCGCTGCCCCCCCCCCTCCTCTTCCTCCCATCCTCCTCCTCTTCCTCCGATGACAGCGAGGACAGCGAGGAGCCCCTAGAGAAGCAGATGGGCGTGTCCTCCACGCAGTACGTCTGCGGCGCCTCCTGGCTGCCTTTGGGCGTCGGGCGCTTGGTCTGCGGCGGGGGGCGGAGCTTGTTACCGGAGGACGGCGGGGGAGGGGGTGCTGAGGGGGGGGCACTCTCCTCAGGTTTGAATAGAGGTTTGCGGGTCACGTCGGCGCCGTACTTCAGGCTGTAGTCGATCGGCTGCTCCGGTGCCGCCTCGCCGCTGTAATTTGATGTTGCCGTGGCGATATAGCGCTGCGGCGGCGCGGGCGCCATGCGGTTCCCTTTGGGAGCCGAGTCACCGCGGCGCCGCAGCCGGGCGTCCAGCGGCTCGTCCTCCTCGCTCTCTGCGGCGCCGCGGTGGCTCGGGCTCTGACGCCCAGAGTTCAGCTGCTCGTCGGAGTACTTGAGGCTGTAGTTGATGGGCGTGTCCAGCTCGCCGCCGTCGTCGTCCGCCATATGGTTGGCGCTGCGGATCTTGTGCGCCAGGTCGGCCGGGTACTTCCTGTAGACGCAGCACTTGTTGCCTCCGTTCTCGTCCGAGGAGTAGAACGGCTCGGTGGACGGTTTGGTTTTGCCGCGGTTTCCGTACCCGTCTGCGCTCGTGACGCTGTTGAGGCTGTCACTGGACGCCCGGACGCTGGGCGGGAACACGGGCCGGGCGAACGGCTCCTCGCTCGTCCACTTCGACCCGTCGGCGCTCTTCGGGCTGGACAGAACGGGCGTGTTGGTGTAAGAGCGCGTTGGGCCGCCCCCCCCCGTGGCGCCGCTGCAGCCCCGCCCCTTCCTGTGCGCTGCCTTCGGGCTCAGGTTGTCGATGTTGTCGAAGGTCTCTGATAGCTGCTGGGCGTCCAGCTCCTCGAACAGAGCCTTCTGCTTCCTGGCGTGCAGTGATGGGGCGCCGGCGCCCGGCGACACCACGCTGGCGTCTTTGTACCTCGCCGGCCGGTTGGCCATCAGGTTGCGCAGAGCGGCGGCGCTGCCCATGGCGATCATCTTGTGGCGCGAGTGGATGAGGTTGCGCAACATGCCCACAGCGCCCAGCTCCCACAATGCCTCCTGGTCCTTGGCGTCTCGAGCCGAAAGGTTCCAGAGCGTTCCGCAGGCGTTGGAGACGATGGTGAGGCTGTGAGACTTCAGGTGCTGCAGCAGTGTGGGCAGGCAGCCGTGATCTCGCAGGATCTGCCTGCAACACACAGGGAGAAGAATCCATCAGCCTTCAGAGGTTAGGCTCATTACAGTGTAACCAGTCCACGGGTAATTACAGGTGTGCTCTACAGGTATTAACCGGTGTTTACCTCTACAGGTATTAACAGGTGTGCTCTACAGGTGTTTACAGGTGTGCTCTACAGGTGTGCTCTACAGGTGTTAACAGGTGTTTCCAGGTGTGCTCTACAGGTATTAACAGGTGTTTACAGGTGTGCTCTACAGGTGTTAAGGTGTCTACAGTTGTTCTCCTCTACAGGTATTAACAGGTGTTTGTGCTCAACAGGTGTTTACAGGTGTGCTCTCCAGGTGTTAACAGGTGTTTCCAGGTGTGCTCTACAGGTATTAACAGGTGTTAACAGGTGTTTCCAGGTGTGCTCTACAGGTATTAACAGGTGTTTACAGGTGTGCTCTACAGGTATTAACAGGTGTTAACAGGTGTTTACAGGTGTGCTCTACAGGTATTAACAGGTGTTTACAGGTGTTTACAGGTGTGCTCTACAGGTATTAACAGGTGTTAACAGGTGTTTCCAGGTGTGCTCTACAGGTATTAACAGGTGTTAACAGGTGTTTCCAGGTGTGCTCTACTGGTATTAACAGGTGTTTACAGGTGTGCTCTACTGGTATTAACAGGTGTTTACAGGTGTGCTCTACAGGTATTAACAGGTGTTAACAGGTGTGCTCTACTGGTATTAACAGGTGTTTACAGGTGTGCTCTACTGGTATTAACAGGTGTTTACAGGTGTTTACAGGTGTGCTCTACAGGTATTAACAGGTGTTTACAGGTGTGCTCTACAGGTATTAACAGGTGTTAACAGGTGTTTACAGGTGTGCTCTACAGGTATTAACAGGTGTTTACAGGTGTTTACAGGTGTGCTCTACTGGTATTAACAGGTGTTTACAGGTGTGCTCTACTGGTATTAACAGGTGTTTACAGGTGTTTACAGGTGTGCTCTACAGGTATTAACAGGTGTTAACAGGTGTTTACAGGTGTGCTCTACAGGTATTAACAGGTGTTTACAGGTGTTTACAGGTGTGCTCTACAGGTATTAACAGGTGTTAACAGGTGTTTACAGGTGTGCTCTACAGGTATTAACAGGTGTTTACAGGTGTTTACAGGTGTGCTCTACAGGTATTAACAGGTGTTTACAGGTGTGCTCTACAGGTGTTAAGGTGTCTACAGTTGTTCTCCTCTACAGGTATTAACAGGTGTTTGTGCTCTACAGGTGTTTACAGGAGTTTACCTGTGAGCCTCGTTGGTGGCGATGAGGCTGGACACGTTCCTCAGGATGCCTCCTCCGCTCTCGATGATAGCGAGCGTGTTGGTGTGGCTGCGGTGCGTCAGCGTTCCCACCAGAAAGCCCAGAGCCCCGTCCACTGAGCAGATATCAGCTTTGTTCTCTGTGCAGTGAGCCGAGAGGTTCCACAGAGCAGAGAGGACAGACTTCAGGGTGGACTCCTAAAGGACACATTTAGAGACAGAGAGACGTTTAGAGAGAGACGAGGAAAAGACGTTTAGAGACGAGGACAGAGAGACGAGGACACAGAGACAGAGACGTTTAGAGACGAGGACAGAGAGACAGAGAGAAGAGGACACAGACGTTTAGAGACAAGGACAGAGAGACAAAGAGACAAGGACAGAAATACAGATACGTTTAGAGACGAGGACAGAGAGACAAAGAGACGAGGACACAGAGACGTTTAGAGACGAGGACAGAGAGACAAAGAGACGAGGAC
>JAPTMU010000269.1:131290-175815 GCA_028583405.1 Pogonophryne albipinna
AGTCAGAGAGAACACCAGACAGTCAGAGAGAACAGTCAGAGAGCACACAGGACAGTCAGAGAGAACACAGGACAGTCAGAGAGAACACAGGACAGTCAGAGAGAACACAGGACAGTCAGAGAGAACACAGGACAGTCAGAGAGAACACCAGACAGTCAGAGAGAACACAGGACAGTCAGAGAGAACACCAGACAGTCAGAGAGAACAGTCAGAGAGAACACAGGACAGTCAGAGAGAACACCAGACAGTCAGAGAGAACACAGGACAGTCAGAGAGAACACCAGACAGTCAGAGAGAACACAGAACAGTCAGAGAGAACACAGGAAAGTCAGAGAGAACACAGGACAGTCAGAGAGAACACCAGACAGTCAGAGAGAACACCAGACAGTCAGAGAGAACACCAGACAGTCAGAGAGAACAGTCAGAGAGCACACAGGACAGTCAGAGAGAACACAGGACAGTCAGAGAGAACACAGGACAGTCAGAGAGAACACCAGACAGTCAGAGAGAACACAGGACAGTCAGAGAGAACACCAGACAGTCAGAGAGAACAGTCAGACAGAACACAGGACAGTCAGAGAGAACACCAGACAGTCAGAGAGAACACAGGACAGTCAGAGAGAACACCAGACAGTCAGAGAGAACACCAGACAGTCAGAGAGAACACAGAACAGTCAGAGAGAACACAGGAAAGTCAGAGAGAACACAGGACAGTCAGAGAGAACACCAGACAGTCAGAGAGAACACAGAACAGTCAGAGAGAACACATGACAGTCAGAGAGAACACAGGACAGTCAGAGAGAACAGTCAGAGAGAACACAGAACAGTCAGAGAGAACACAGGAAAGTCAGAGAGAACACAGAACAGTCAGAGAGAACACAGGAAAGTCAGAGAGAACACAGGACAGTCAGAGAGAACACAGGACAGTCAGAGAGGACAGTCAGAGAGAACACCAGACAGTCAGAGAGGACAGACAGAAAGAACACAGGACAGTCAGAAAGAACACAGGACAGTCAGAGAGAACACAGGACAGTCAGAGAGAACACAGGACAGTCAGAGAGAACATTCAGAGAGAACACAGGACAGTCAGAGAGAACATAGGACAGTCAGAGACAACACAGGACAGTCAGAGAGAACAGTCAGAGAGAACACAGGACAGTCAGAGAGAACACCAGACAGTCAGAACACAGGAAAGTCAGAGAGAACACAGGACAGTCAGAGAGAACATTCAGAGAGAACACAGGACAGTCAGAGAGAACACAGGACAGTCAGAGAGAACAGTCAGAGAGAACACAGAACAGTCAGAGAGAACACAGGACAGTCAGAGAGAACACAGACAGTCAGAGAGAACACAGACAGTCAGAGAGAACACAGGACAGTCAGAGAGAACAGTCAGAGAGAGAACACAGACAGTCAGAGAGAACACAGGACAGTCAGAGAGAACAGTCAGAGAGAACACAGAACAGTCAGAGAGAACACAGGACAGTCAGAGAGAACAGTCAGAGAACACAGGACAGTCAGAGAGACAGTCAGAGAGAACACCAGACAGTCAGAGAGACAGTCAGAGAACACAGGACAGTCAGAGAGAACACAGGACAGTCAGAGAGAACACAGGACAGTCAGAGAGAACACAGGACAGTCAGAGAGAACACGAGAACACAGGACAGTCAGAGAGAACACAGGACAGTCAGAGAAACACATGACAGTCAGAGAGAACAGTCAGAGAGAACACAGGACAGTCAGAGAGAACACAGACAGTCAGAGAGAACACAGGACAGTCAGAGACAACACAGACAGTCAGAGAGAACACAGGACAGTCAGAGAGAACAGTCAGAGAGAACACAGAACAGTCAGAGAGAACACAGGAAAGTCAGAGAGAACACAGACAGTCAGAGAGAACACAGGACAGTCAGAGAGAACACAGGACAGTCAGAGAGAACAGCAGACAGTCAGAGAGAACAGTCAGAGAGCACACAGGACAGTCAGAGAGAACACAGGACAGTCAGAGAGAACACAGGACAGTCAGAGAGAACACAGACAGTCAGAGAGAACACAGGACAGTCAGAGAGAACACAGGACAGTCAGAGAGAACAGTCAGAGAGAACAGTCAGAGAGAACACAGGACAGTCAGAGAGAACACCAGACAGTCAGAGAGAACACAGGACAGTCAGAGAGAACACCAGACAGTCAGAGAGAACACAGACAGTCAGAGAGAACAGTCAGAGAGAACACAGGACAGTCAGAGAGAACACCAGACAGTCAGAGAGAACACAGGACAGTCAGAGAGAACACCAGACAGTCAGAGAGAACACAGAACAGTCAGAGAGAACACAGGACAGTCAGAGAGAACACAGGACAGTCAGAGAGAACAGTCAGAGAGAACACAGACAGTCAGAGAGAACACAGGACAGTCAGAGAGACACAGACAGTCAGAGAGAACAGTCAGAGAGAACACCAGACAGTCAGAGAGAGAACAGTCAGAGAGCACACAGGACAGTCAGAGAGAACAGGACAGTCAGAGAGAACACAGGACAGTCAGAAGAGAACACAGGAAGTCAGAGAGAACACCAGACAGTCAGAGAGAACACAGGACAGTCAGAGAGACAACACCAGGACAGTCAGAGAGAACAGTCAGAGAGAACACAGGACAGTCAGAGAGAGAACACCAGACAGTCAGAGAGAACACAGGACAGTCAAGAGCATCAGAGAGAACACCAGACAGTCAGAGAGAACACCAGACAGTCAGAGAGAACACAGGAAAGTCAGAGAGAACACAGGACAGTCAGAGAGAACACAAGACAGTCAGAGAGAACACAGACAGTCAGAGAGAACACAGGAACAGTCAGAGAGAACACAGGACAGTCAGAGAGAACAGTCAGAGAGAACACAGAACAGTCAGAGAGAACACAGGAAAGTCAGAGAGAACACAGAACAGTCAGAGAGAACACAGGAAAGTCAGAGAGAACACAGGACAGTCAGAGAGAACACAGGACAGTCAGAGAGGACAGTCAGAGAGAACACCAGACAGTCAGAGAGGACAGACAGAAAGAACACAGGACAGTCAGAAAGAACACAGGACAGTCAGAGAGAACACAGGACAGTCAGAGAGAACACAGGACAGTCAGAGAGAACACAGGACAGTCATAGAGAACATTCAGAGAGAACACAGGACAGTCAGAGAGAACATAGGACAGTCAGAGACAACACAGGACAGTCAGAGAGAACAGTCAGAGAGAACACAGGACAGTCAGAGAGAACACCAGACAGTCAGAACACAGGAAAGTCAGAGAGAACACAGGACAGTCAGAGAGAACACAGGACAGTCAGAGAGAACATTCAGAGAGAACACAGGACAGTCAGAGAGAAACACAGGACAGTCAGAGAGAACAGTCAGAGAGAACACAGAACAGTCAGAGAGAACACAGGAACAGTCAGAGAGAACACCAGACAGTCAGAGAGAACACAACAGTCAGAGAGAACACGCAGACAGTCAGAGAGAACAGTCAGAGAGAACACAGAACAGTCAGAGAGAACACAGGAAAGTCAGAGAGAACACAGAACAGTCAGAGAGAACACAGGAAAGTCATAGAGAACACAGGACAGTCAGAGAGAACACAGGACAGTCAGAGACAACACATGACAGTCAGAGAGAACAGTCAGAGAGAACACAGGACAGTCAGAGAGAACACAGGACAGTCAGAGAGAACACAGGACAGTCAGAGACAACACAGGACAGTCAGAGAGAACAGTCAGAGAGAACACAGGACAGTCAGAGAGAACACAGGACAGTCAGAGAGAACAGTCAGAGAGAACACAGAACAGTCAGAGAGAACACAGGACAGTCAGAGAGAACACAGGACAGTCAGAGAGAACACAGAACAGTCAGAGAGAACACAGGACAGTCAGAGAGAACACAGGACAGTCAGAGAGAACACCAGACAGTCAGAGAGAACAGTCAGAGAGCACACAGGACAGTCAGAGAGAACACAGGACAGTCAGAGAGAACACAGGACAGTCAGAGAGAACACAGACAGTCAGAAAGAACACCAGACAGTCAGAGAGAACACAGGACAGTCAGAGAGAACACCAGGACAGTCAGAGAGAACAGTCAGACAGAACACAGGACAGTCAGAAGAACACACAGCAGTCAGAGAACACAGACAGTCAGAGAGAACACCAGACAGTCAGAGAGAACACCAGACAGTCAGAGAGAACACAGAACAGTCAGAGAGAACACAGGAAAGTCAGAGAGAACACAGGACAGTCAGAGAGAACACCAGACAGTCAGAGAGAACACAGAACAGTCAGAGAGAACACATGACAGTCAGAGAGAACACAGGACAGTCAGAGAGAACAGTCAGAGAGAACACAGAACAGTCAGAGAGAACACAGGAAAGTCAGAGAGAACACAGAACAGTCAGAGAGAACACAGGAAAGTCAGAGAGAACACAGGACAGTCAGAGAGAACACAGGACAGTCAGAGAGAACACAGGACAGTCAGAGAGGACAGTCAGAGAGAACACCAGACAGTCAGAGAGGACAGACAGAAAGAACACAGGACAGTCAGAAAGAACACAGGACAGTCAGAGAGAACACAGGACAGTCAGAGAGAACACAGGACAGTCAGAGAGAACACAGGACAGTCAGAGAGAACATTCAGAGAGAACACAGGACAGTCAGAGAGAACATAGGACAGTCAGAGACAACACAGGACAGTCAGAGAGAACAGTCAGAGAGAACACAGGACAGTCAGAGAGAACACCAGACAGTCAGAACACAGGAAAGTCAGAGAGAACACAGGACAGTCAGAGAGAACATTCAGAGAGAACACAGGACAGTCAGAGAGAACACAGGACAGTCAGAGAGAACAGTCAGAGAGAACACAGAACAGTCAGAGAGAACACAGGACAGTCAGAGAGAACACCAGACAGTCAGAGAGAACACAGAACAGTCAGAGAGAACACAGGACAGTCAGAGAGAACAGTCAGAGAGAACACAGGAAAGTCAGAGAGAACAGTCAGAGAGAACACAGGAAAGTCAGAGAGAACACAGGACAGTCAGAGAGAACAGTCAGAGAGAACACAGGACAGTCAGAGAGGACAGTCAGAGAGAACACCAGACAGTCAGAGAGGACAGTCAGAAAGAACACAGGACAGTCAGAAAGAACACAGGACAGTCAGAGAGAACACAGGACAGTCAGAGAGAACACAGGACAGTCAGAGAGAACATTCAGAGAGAACACAGGACAGTCAGAGAGAACACAGGACAGTCAGAGACAACACATGACAGTCAGAGAGAACAGTCAGAGAGAACACAGGACAGTCAGAGAGAACACAGGACAGTCAGAGACAACACAGGACAGTCAGAGACAACACAGGACAGTCAGAGAGAACAGTCAGAGAGAACACAGGACAGTCAGAGAGAACACAGGACAGTCAGAGAGAACACAGGACAGTCAGAGAGAACAGTCAGAGAGAACACAGAACAGTCAGAGAGAACACAGGAAAGTCAGAGAGAACACAGAACAGTCAGAGAGAACACAGGACAGTCAGAGAGAACACAGGACAGTCAGAGAGAACAGCAGACAGTCAGAGAGAACAGTCAGAGAGCACACAGGACAGTCAGAGAGAACACAGGACAGTCAGAGAGAACACAGGACAGTCAGAGAGAACAGCAGACAGTCAGAGAGAACACAGGACAGTCAGAGAGAACACAGGACAGTCAGAGAGAACAGTCAGAGAGAACAGTCAGAGAGAACACAGGACAGTCAGAGAGAACACCAGACAGTCAGAGAGAACACAGGACAGTCAGAGAGAACACCAGACAGTCAGAGAGAACACCAGACAGTCAGAGAGAACAGTCAGAGAGAACACAGGACAGTCAGAGAGAACACCAGACAGTCAGAGAGAACACAGGACAGTCAGAGAGAACACCAGACAGTCAGAGAGAACACCAGACAGTCAGAGAGAACACCAGACAGTCAGAGAGAACACAGGACAGTCAGAGACAACACAGGACAAGTCAGAGAGAACAGTCAGAGAGAACACCAGGAACAGTCAGAGGAGAAAGGACAGTCAGAGAGAACAGTAGAGAGAACACCAGAACAGTCAGAGAGAACACAGGACAGTCAGAGAGCACACAGGACAGTCAGAGAGAAACACAGGAACAGTCAGAAGAGGAACACAGGACAGTCAGAGAGAAACACAGGACAGTCAGAGAGAACACCAGGACAGTCAGAGAGACACAGGACAGTCAGAGAGAACCCAGGACAGTCAGAGAGAGAGAAACACCAGGACAGTCAGAGAGAACACAGGACCAGTCAGAGAGACACCAGACAGACAGTCAGAGAGAACACCAGACAGTCAGAGAGAACACCAGACAGTCAGAGAGAACACCAGACAGTCAGAGAGAACAGTCAGAGAGAACACAGGACAGTCAGAGAGAACACCAGACAGTCAGAGAGAACACAGGACAGTCAGAGAGAACACCAGACAGTCAGAGAGAACACCAGACAGTCAGAGAGAACACAGGAAAGTCAGAGAGAACACAGGACAGTCAGAGAGAACACCAGACAGTCAGAGAGAACACAGAACAGTCAGAGAGAACACAGAACAGTCAGAGAGAACACAGGAAAGTCAGAGAGAACACAGAACAGTCAGAGAGAACACAGGAAAGTCAGAGAGAACACAGGACAGTCAGAGAGAACACAGGACAGTCAGAGAGGACAGTCAGAGAGAACACCAGACAGTCAGAGAGAACAGACAGAAAGAACACAGGACAGTCAGAAAGAACACAGGACAGTCAGAGAGAACACAGGACAGTCAGAGAGAACACAGGACAGTCATAGAGAACATTCAGAGAGAACACAGGACAGTCAGAGAGAACATAGGACAGTCAGAGACAACACAGGACAGTCAGAGAGAACAGTCAGAGAGAACACAGGACAGTCAGAGAGAACACCAGACAGTCAGAACACAGGAAAGTCAGAGAGAACACAGGACAGTCAGAGAGAACACAGGACAGTCAGAGAGAACATTCAGAGAGAACACAGGACAGTCAGAGAGAACACAGGACAGTCAGAGAGAACAGTCAGAGAGAACACAGAACAGTCAGAGAGAACACAGGACAGTCAGAGAGAACACCAGACAGTCAGAGAGAACACAGAACAGTCAGAGAGAACACAGGACAGTCAGAGAGAACAGTCAGAGAGAACACAGAACAGTCAGAGAGAACACAGAACAGTCAGAGAGAACACAGGAAAGTCAGAGAGAACACAGAACAGTCAGAGAGAACACAGGAAAGTCATAGAGAACACAGGACAGTCAGAGAGAACACAGGACAGTCAGAGACAACACATGACAGTCAGAGAGAACAGTCAGAGAGAACACAGGACAGTCAGAGAGAACACAGGACAGTCAGAGAGAACACAGGACAGTCAGAGACAACACAGGACAGTCAGAGACAACACAGGACAGTCAGAGAGAACAGTCAGAGAGAACACAGGACAGTCAGAGAGAACACAGGACAGTCAGAGAGAACAGTCAGAGAGAACACAGAACAGTAAGAGAGAACACAGGACAGTCAGAGAGAACACAGGACAGTCAGAGAGAACAGTCAGAGAGAACACAGAACAGTCAGAGAGAACACAGGACAGTCAGAGAGAACACAGGACAGTCAGAGAGAACACAGGACAGTCAGAGAGAACAGTCAGAGAGAACAGTCAGAGAGAACACAGGACATTCAGAGAGAACACAGGACAGTCAGAGAGAACACAGGACAGTCAGAGAGAACAGTCAGAGAGAACACAGAACAGTCAGAGAGAACACAGGAAAGTCAGAGAGAACACAGAACAGTCAGAGAGAACACAGGAAAGTCAGAGAGAACACAGGACAGTCAGAGAGAACAGTCAGAGAGAACACAGGACAGTCAGAGAGGACAGTCAGAGAGAACACCAGACAGTCAGAGAGGACAGTCAGAAAGAACACAGGACAGTCAGAAAGCACACAGGACAGTCAGAGAGAACACAGGACAGTCAGAGAGAACACAGGACAGTCAGAGAGAACACAGGACAGTCAGAGAGAACATTCAGAGAGAACACAGGACAGTCAGAGAGAACACAGGACAGTCAGAGACAACACAGGACAGTCAGAGACAACACAGGACAGTCAGAGACAACACAGGACAGTCAGAGAGAACAGTCAGAGAGAACACAGGACAGTCAGAGAGAACACCAGACAGTCAGAGAGAACACAGGACAGTCAGAGAGAACACAGGACAGTCAGAGAGAACACAGGACAGTCAGAGAGAACACAGGACAGTCAGAGAGAACGCTGAGTCAGGATAAACAGGAAACAGGAAGCAGCTGAGTCACTAAGTCTCACCCAGCTCGTTCATGGCGTGCCGATGCTCCTCGTCGAAGGAAAGCTTCATCAGGACGCAGACAGCCGGACAGATCTGATGCTCCACTGGAGACGGCACTGAACACACAGCGTTTTATATTATATTACATTCAGAACATTATATCGTTTCTATATAATCACATATCATTTAACATTAGGATTATATGTTTCTGGTCGTGTGACGTGCATGCTGCCTTTGTGTGCCTCTGATTGGCCGGTGTGTGTGACATCACTCACTGGGGTTGTCCTCCTGGTCCACGCCCCTCTCATGGTTCTCCTGCCAGCTCCAGCACTCCTCGCAGTAATGCCTCACTTGTTCCAGCAGGTGGAGCACTCTGATCTCGCGCCGGCCTCTCTTATCGTCCGGTTGGCTGTGCACGATGTTGTGCAGCGCCGCAGACGCCCTCGCCCTCGCCTCCTTGCTGCCGCGGGAGTTCCCCAGCAGCAGGGAGTCCTTGTCGTTGCCGTGCAGCAGCTGGATGAGCAGCGGCAGGCAGCCCGACTGACGCATCGCGATGCACGAGTCCTGAGACGACGACATGGCCAGCAGCGTGCGCGACATGTCGTCCTTATCGTGAGTCCCCAGCATGGACAGCAGGCTGTACACCATCTCCACCTGCAGGGGGCGACACTGTTAATAACACTATACACCATCCAGAACTTTATACACCATCTCTACCTTTACAGTGGGCCTAATGTTTAACAGCTCTGGTTGCTGATTGGTCGTTAAGGAGGTAAAGTGAGCGGGGTTACTCGCCTTGGTTCCCAGGTGGCTGGTGATTCGTCGAGGCACGGAGTAGCTCGCCTCATTGGCCGGCTCGTGCTCCAATCGGCTGCTGGAGCTCTGCAGGAGGAAACATCAGATCACTTTAAATACATTTGTAATGTGAACAGAAGAAAAAGAGGAAACAGGAAACAGGAAGATCACCTGAGCGCCAGGTAAGTCACTGCTGTCGCTCTGAGTTTCATCCCCCTGCAGAGAGAAGAGGAAATAAATCAGACTTCAATAAAGAAGCTAAAATAGCTATTGAATATGTGTCTCCAGGTGTTTGAGTTTACCTGCAGACGAGCTCCCAGACGCAGGACGTCCTTCTCGATCTGCTGGATGCGAGAGACACGAGCCTGAAGAGAGAGAGAGACCCCGTTTCATCACCTGCTGAACACCTACCTGTCCTCGTTAGAGCTCACCTGCTGAACACCTACCTGTCCTCGTTAGAGCTCACCTGCTGAACACCTACCTGTCCTCGTTAGAGCTCACCTGCTGAACACCTACCTGTCCTCGTTAGAGCTCACCTGCTGAACACCTACCTGGTTAGGGTTAGTTTACCTGAGCTCTCCTCTCTATGTATCTTAGAGAAAGGTGAGTTTACCTGAGCTCTCCTCTCTATGTATCTTAGAGACAGGTGAGTTTACCTGAGCTCTCCTCTCTATGTATCTTAGAGACAGGTGAGTTTACCTGAGCTCTCCTCTCTATGTATCTTAGAGACAGGTGAGTTTACCTGAGCTCTCCTCTCTATGTATCTTAGAGACAGGTGAGTTTACCTGAGCTCTCCTCTCTATGTATCTTAGAGAAAGGTGAGTTTACCTGAGCTCTCCTCTCTATGTATCTTAGAGACAGGTGAGTTTACCTGAGCTCTCCTCTCTATGTATCTTAGAGACAGGTGAGTTTACCTGAGCTCTCCTCTCTATGTATCTTAGAGACAGGTGAGTTTACCTGAGCTCTCCTCTCTATGTATCTTAGAGACAGGTGAGTTTACCTGAGCTCTCCTCTCTATGTATCTTAGAGACAGGTGAGTTTACCTGAGCTCTCCTCTCCATCTCCTGACAGGATCCCAGCTGCTCTTCCATCGCTGAGCGGATCTGACGAGCCTCGAACTCCAGCTGACGGCGACTCATGTCCGTCTGCAGGGTGAACTAACACACACACACAGTTATTTATAGAGTGTGTGTGTGTGTGTGTGTGTGTGTGTGTGTGTGTGTGTGTGTGTGTGTGTGTATGTGTGTCTCACGTTCTCCGTGAGCGGCAGGCTGTCGATCCTCTTGGTCAGATTCTGCAGCTGAGCGTAGTACCAGTCCTTCTCTTTCTCCTCCTTCTCCAGCTCAGCCAATAGGAGAGCTCTGTCAGGGGTTGGCAGCCAATCACAGAGCAGGAAACAGAGGAGCCAATCAGAGACACAAATTCTAGTGTGTGTGTGTGTGTGTGTGTGTGTGTGTGTGTGTGTGTGTGTGTGTGTGTGTGTGTGTGTGTGTGTGTGTGTGTGTGTGTGTGTGTGTGTGTGTGTGTGTGTGTGTGTGTGTGTGTGTGTGTGTGTGTGTCAGTACCTCTCCTTCTCCAGGTCCTCCAGGCAGCGCTCTTGTTCTCTCCCCGCTGGAGGAGCTCCTCTCCTGGGGAGAGCGCTGCCTCCTGCCCCCCCGGAGGCTCCAGGAGGCTTCGCTCGGGGTTTAAACCCTGATGAGTCCAGGCTCATCTCCTTCAGCCTCTCGATGAGCTCCAGCTGGGAGCCAGAGGCCTCGCCCGACTCTTCTTCTATGGTGCCCTGCAGCTGCTTCAGCACTTCCTGTTGAGGCCACAAAATAAAAGCCTTTAGTTTTCATCTGAGCAGAGAGACTGTTAGAGAGAGAGACATTTTAAACACTGTTACAGAAAACCTATTCATCACAAACAGAAACACTGCGTCTCTCGTCAGATTTTCAGAATAAAACACAAACAGAAACACTGTGTCTCTCGTCAGATTTTCAGAATAAAACACAAACAGAAACACTGCGTCTCTCGTCAGATTTTCAGAATAAAACACAAACAGAAACACTGCGTCTCTCGTCAGATTTTCAGAATAAAACACAAACAGAAACACTGTGTCTCTCGTCAGATTTTCAGAATAAAACACAAACAGAAACACTGCGTCTCTCGTCAGATTTTCAGAATAAAACACAAACAGAAACACTGCGTCTCTCGTCAGATTTTCAGAATAAAACACAAACAGAAACACTGCGTCTCTCGTCAGATTTTCAGAATAAAACACAAACAGAAACACTGCGTCTCTCTTCAGATTTTCAGAATAAAACACAAACAGAAACACTGTCTCTCGTCAGATTTTCAGAATAAAACACAAACAGAAACACTGTCTCTCGTCAGATTTTCAGAATCAAACAGAAACACTGCGTCTCTCGTCAGATTTTCAGAATAAAACACAAACAGAAACACTGCGTCTCTTGTCAGATTTTCAGAATAAAACAGAAACACTGCGTCTCTCGTCAGATTTTCAGAATAAAACACAAACAGAAACACTGCGTCTCTTGTCAGATTTTCAGAATAAAACAGAAACACTGCGTCTCTCGTCAGATTTTCAGAATAAAACACAAACAGAAACACTGCGGCTGCAGTCAAATAGTCCATTTCTCTCAGGAACCTTCCTAACGGAGTGAAATGACCCGGAAGTCCCTCAGTGGCAGCCATGATAAGAGCTGATTCTCCAAATGAAAGGAAAGGAGGTTTCAAACTTCCTTTATAACCTCCTTTAGCTTAGGAACCACTGGACCTCCCTCACCGAGAGGAGAGGAGAAAATGCTGTCCCACAATGCATTGCGGCCGCAGCATTTGCCGTCACTCAACAGTCGGCCGTTCACGGAAACAACCGATTATGACGGAGAAATGATATCATGAAAGTTACGGTGCTTATTAAGCTTTTTAAAACGTATGTGGGAAGTTGCCAAAGTGCTTTGTTCTGAACGTTCATCAGTATTATAATCAAAGAGAGAAATATGAACGTTAGTTTTTACTGAAATGATCAAATAAAGTCAACATCTCTCAGTCTTTACTGAGCTGTGTGGAGTTTGTTCAACTTTTAAAAGATGTTTGAATGGTGATATACACAGTGATAGATGTTAAGGACTAACGTTTATGATAAATACATCTGTATTGATTGATCTTTTCATCAATCATACGTATTGGGATCATTTGTATTAATGTGGACCGGAGGGAGAGGGCGACGAGCAGAAGTTTCACTTTCCTTTTTTATTTCAATTCCAACTTTGGTCCTGAAGAATCTGTTTCTCTGTTGTCCCCGTTCATAAAGCCTAAAGCAACAGCATCAGAGCACGGAGTCTCTAGATGAGTTTACAGTAGTCCCTCCTTCTTATTGAACATCCATGTTTGTAGTCCGCTGTATAGAAAACTGTAGTTTCCATAGTTTCCCCACAGCAGCAGACGCACATTCAGGACGTCCGCTGGCGCATCAGAAACACGTCGGATAGTGAAGTGCAGTCGATTCTCTAAAGTACCGCAGTCTCTTCTCCTAAGTCCTTTTGAATTCTCCTATCCACTATCCCTTAACCCCGTGACCTTTCACTCAGAGGTCAAGGGATAGACGATAGGGTTAGACCAGGGGTCTCCAACCTTTCTTCATCTGAGAGCTACTTTGAAAAAATGAAAGTGGCCAAGAGCTACTTGCATCACATCACTTACATTTATTCACATAGCACTCATCAGTTGAATTAAGCTATACTTTTGTACACGTAAGAAATTGCAATACCTAAAGCTTATCACAAATCTTAACTTCACATCAAGGTCCAAGAAAACGAAAATGTCTCACATATTATTCTGGCCCACGTAGTGATCACTGAGAATTCACATACATGTCCTTAATCACCAGCTGACAAGCATCTTATGCACTTATGGTCAAATAAGTGCATCACTCTTTTTCACAGTCAGTGAGATGAATGGCACTGCATGGAGTCACCATAGAGGGGTCTGCTGGACCCACTTAGGTTCACTGTCACCATAGAGGGGTCTGCTGGACCCACTTAGGTTCACTGTCACCATAGAGGGGTCTGCTGGACCCACTTAGGTTCACTGTCACCATAGAGGGGTCTGCTGGACCCACTTAGGTTCACTGTCACCATAGAGGGGTCTGCTGGACCCACTTAGGTTCACTGTCACCATAGAGGGGTCTGCTGGACCCACTTAGGTTCACTGTCACCATAGAGGGGTCTGCTGGACCCACTTAGGTTCACTGTCACCATAGAGGGGTCTGCTGGACCCACTTAGGTTCACTGTCACCATAGAGGGGTCTGCTGGACCCACTTAGGTTCACTGTCACCATAGAGGGGTCTGCTGGACCCCCTTAGGTTCACTCTGATAGAGTCATTTAAATGTTCATCAGTCTTGTTCTGTATTTAGATTTCATGTCAGAACAAGCTGCTTCACAAAGGTCTGTAGAGCCACATAAAGCAGACGTGTTCAGTGCTGCTTGGTGAATGTTCTTAGAGTTTTCTGGTTCAAAGGCTCCAGAAATGTTGTGAGTTTTGCTGAGACTTCAGCTGAACATGATTTTGGAGATTTATAACCTCCATCTCCATCAGGATTGACACTGAACAGTTCAGCCATCTTTTTCTTCTTCTTCGTCTTGACATTAAATTATAAACCATAATAAATCAACTGTAGGTCTAGCCTCCCTATATCTGTGTGTGAAGTTGCTCCATCCTCAAAAACAAAAAACTAATACTTCTGCAGTCTAGCTGCAGCTTCTAGCAACGGCCTTCTGTTAAAGAAAGGACACTGAATGTCCTGAATGAGGCATCACACACAGGACTTGAGTCTGAACACAGCAGACAACAGGAGTATTTACAACAGCATTATAAAAACTAAAATAGTGCATGTGTGTGTGCACACTCACATTCTCTGTCTTACTGTTACATGAATCCCATGAATGTATGAGACTAAGTTAGCTTCATTATCTCAATCAGTGATTAAGTGAATAATAAAGTTTCTATCGGGTCACTGTCAGCCTGTCACTCATTATGTTCAGGAGGGGGCGGGGTTTGGAGGAACAGAGGAGACGGTGATCGCGGAAGCTTTCCTCCTGCCTTCACAAACTTTACACACGTATTTATCAACTGAAAATAGCAAGAGGACATTCATACTCTGCAATCCAAGACTTGATTAAATCCACCAAAAACCTGACATGACGATAACCAGTGTTTTTCAAAAAACACAAATCCCTCCCTGTGTGTCTCTGAGCCGCAGCGACACGGCCTGATTCAGAGCGGGTCATTCTGCTGTTGGTTCTGGTGCTGCTGGAGAAAGCAGACTGGTCCATGTGTGGTGTCGCTGTGCCGCTGTCACGTTATGCTCCTTGATCTCTGCGTCACCGACCAATTTTATATTCGTGTGACAGAAACAATTCTAAAATAAAAAAACGTTATTGTCCAGCCGTGGCCGAAAAATCAAGAAGCAACCTTACTACGCTAAAATCGATAATCGAGCGGCGAGCTACTGAAAAGCTGCCCGACGTGTTGGAGAGCCCTGGGTTAGACGATAGGATCTGATTTTTGGATTATCCGACCGCAACCTCTATGGTCAGATTTTCAGAATAAAACATATTAAGCACAAACAGAAACACTGCGTCTCTATGGTCAGATTTTCAGAATAAAACATATTAAGCACAAACAGAAACACTGCGTCTCTATGGTCAGATTTTCAGAATAAAACATATTAAGCACAAACATAAACACTGCGTCTCTATGGTCAGATTTTCAGAATAAAACATATTAAGCACAAACAGAAACACTGCGTCTCTATGGCCAGATTTTCAGAATAAAACATATTAAGCACAAACAGAAACACTGCGTCTCTATGGTCAGATTTTCAGAATAAAACATATTAAGCACAAACAGAAACACTGCGTCTCTATGGTCAGATTTTCAGAATAAAACATATTAAGCACAAACAGAAACACTGCGTCTCTATGGTCAGATTTTCAGAATAAAACATATTAAGCACAAACAGAAACACTGCGTCTCTATGGTCAGATTTTCAGAATAAAACATATTAAGCACAAACAGAAACACTGCGTCTCTATGGTCAGATTTTCAGAATAAAACATTAAGCACAAACAGAAACACTGCGTCTCTATGGTCAGATTTTCAGAATAAAACATATTAAGCACAAACAGAAACACTGCGTCTCTATGGTCAGATTTTCAGAATAAAACATATTAAGCACAAACAGAAACACTGCGTCTCTATGGTCAGATTTTCAGAATAAAACATATTAAGCACAAACAGAAACACTGCGTCTCTATGGTCAGATTTTCAGAATAAAACATATTAAGCACAAACAGAAACACTGCGTCTCTATGGTCAGATTTTCAGAATAAAACATATTAAGCACAAACAGAAACACTGCGTCTCTATGGCCAGATTTTCAGAATAAAACATATTAAGCACAAACAGAAACACTGCGTCTCTATGGTCAGATTTTCAGAATAAAACATATTAAGCACAAACAGAAACACTGCGTCTCTATGGTCAGATTTTCAGAATAAAACATATTAAGCACAAACAGAAACACTGCGTCTCTATGGTCAGATTTTCAGAATAAAACATATTAAGCACAAACAGAAACACTGCGTCTCTATGGCCAGATTTTCAGAATAAAACATATTAAGCACAAACAGAAACACTGCGTCTCTATGGTCAGATTTTCAGAATAAAACATATTAAGCACAAACAGAAACACTGCGTCTCTATGGTCAGATTTTCGTTCCTCACCACGATGAGTCGGCAGCGCTCGAACAGCGACATGATGGAGACTAAAAGACTCACTGTTTTCTGCTCTACACAGTAAACAGGAAGCAGGAAACAGGAAACAGGAAGTGAGGGTGAGTAGAAGAGGAAGGACGGGACAATAAAACTACAAGTTAGAAAACAACAGAAAGAGAGGAACGAAAAAGAAATAAAACGAGAGATAAATAAAACGATAAACAGACAGGAAATAAAAACTAAGAATACATTTAGTTTATCCGTTCAGACATAACAGAAGTTAGGTAAAGACAAAATAAAATCAGACGGAGAGAAACACAACAAACAACGAGAACTCAAACCAGAGAAGAAGAAGGCGACAGGAAGTGAACTACAGACAGAAGAGAGGCAGAAGAAGACCGAGCGCTCACTCCCAAAGATTTCCTGCAAATCAAAGATCCTCAAACTAACAAACATCTCGCTCCCGACGACAACAAGGAGCCGCTGAGCAGCGCAGCGCGTGATTGGTGGAGACACCACAGGCTATTCTAAGATTATAGGGGGGGGTGGGGGGACAAAGGGCCTCAAACAGGAAGTGATACAAAAACACATCGAGGTAAAAATACTGGAAATCACATGTTAGCTTTCAGCAGTATTTCAGCAGTACTCTGAGCAGTATTTCAGCAGTACTCTGAGCAGTATTTCAGCAGTACTCTGAGCAGTATTTCAGCAGTATTCTGAGCAGTATTTCAGCAGTATTCTGAGCTGTATTTCAGCAGTACTCTGAGCAGTATTTCAGCAGTACTCTGAGCAGTATTTCAGCAGTACTCTGAGCAGTATTTCAGCAGTATTCTGAGCAGTATTTCAGCAGTACTCTGAGCAGTATTTCAGCAGTACTCTGAGCAGTATTTCAGCAGTACTCTGAGCAGTATTTCAGCAGTACTCTGAGCAGTATTTCAGCAGTATTCTGAGCAGTATTTCAGCAGTACTCTGAGCAGTATTTCAGCAGTATTCTGAGCAGTATTTCAGCAGTACTCTGAGCAGTATTTCAGCAGTACTCTGAGCAGTATTTCAGCAGTATTCTGAGCAGTATTTCAGCAGTACTCTGAGCAGTATTTCAGCAGTACTCTGAGCAGTATTTCAGCAGTATTCTGAGCAGTATTTCAGCAGTATTCTGAGCAGTATTTCAGCAGTACTCTGAGCAGTATTTCAGCAGTATTCTGAGCAGTATTTCAGCAGTATTCTGAGCAGTATTTCAGCAGTACTCTGAGCAGTATTTCAGCAGTACTCTGAGCAGTATTTCAGCAGTATTCTGAGCAGTATTTCAGCAGTACTCTGAGCAGTATTTCAGCAGTACTCTGAGCAGTATTTCAGCAGTATTCTGAGCAGTATTTCAGCAGTACTCTGAGCAGTATTTCAGCAGTACTCTGAGCAGTATTTCAGCAGTACTCTGAGCAGTATTTCAGCAGTACTCTGAGCTGTATTTCAGCAGTACTCTGAGCTGTATTTCAGCAGTACTCTGAGCAGTATTTCAGCAGTATTCTGAGCTGTATTTCAGCAGTACTCTGAGCTGTATTTCAGCAGTACTCTGAGCTGTATTTCAGCAGTACTCTGAGCAGTATTTCAGCAGTACTCTGAGCAGTATTTCAGCAGTACTCTGAGCTGTATTTCAGCAGTACTCTGAGCTGTATTTCAGCAGTACTCTGAGCAGTATTTCAGCAGTACTCTGAGCAGTATTTCAGCAGTACTCTGAGCTGTATTTCAGCAGTACTCTGAGCTGTATTTCAGCAGTACTCTGAGCAGTATTTCAGCAGTACTCTGAGCAGTATTTCAGCAGTACTCTGAGCTGTATTTCAGCAGTACTCTGAGCTGTATTTCAGCAGTACTCTGAGCAGTATTTCAGCAGTATTCTGAGCTGTATTTCAAATTTGATGACTTGAGACTCGACTTGACAAAATCACAAAACACTTGCGACTCGACTTGAACACCAATGACTCGGGACTTGACTTGGACTTGAGCCTTCTGACTTGAGGTGACTTGATCATTTAATTCAGAGGTCTCCAACACGCCGATCGCGAGCTACCGCTAGAAGAGCAGACTCCCGTCGGGGAGAGCAGAATCTTCAGCCGCTCCTACTCTTGCTGAGAATCCTTGCAGGCAGGGGCGGGTCTTTATTTAGCTGAGCCACCATGCGGCCAATCATATGCGAGGACACACTAGGATCATACCATTATGTGAAAGAAGGGTTGGGGGCACAGCATGTGTAGTGGTACAGGCCAGCTGCACAGAGCCGGATTTAAATGCAAGCGCGTCGGAAAAAGTCAAGAAATGAGCGAAAACCGAAAAAAGAAGCAGCATCTGGCTGCTTTTCAATGATATTGGAGAAATCAAAGCTGAGTGCAGGATTTGTAAAATGAAAATAACCTTCAGAGCAGGGTTTTTTTTTGGTAACCACTCAGGATTTATTGTCAGAGGTGGGAGAAATTCAGACAATTAAAAAAAGTTACAATCAGGGTTCCCGCGGGGTCTTAACAAGTCTTACATTTGTTAATCTGAATTTAAGGCCTTAAAAAGGTCTTAAATATGATTTAGAAGGTCTTAAAAATGATGGGATTTGAAAGGTACTTCTGTGTTGCGATCGCGTCTAAATGTGTTTTGGGGGAAATGTCCGGGCTGCAAAGTAACCAGTACGGTAAGAGCCTTTCAGTTCCCCCCAACAATTTGTATTGAATTAAATCAACATGGAACCAGTAATCACTAACTTTGTTTCCCCCGGCCCCTTATTGGAGAACACCCAGCTAGTAACCTAGCAACCAAGCTTCAGCTCATGTAGCCTATCTTCGAATCTACTTACAAATAAATATGGGGAATTGTAAGTTCAACCGTATTTGGTTGAAAAACATCTAATTTAGTGCTTGGTTGAAACCAGTGGAGGGAACGTGTTTGAAGCCCGCTGCACCTTTTGCAAAAGAAATTAGCGTTTGTTTTGCTAATGTAGCGTTAGCTAGTGCAGCAGCAGCTAATGTAGCGTTAGCTAGTGCAGCAGCTCCCGCAACAACACCGGGGGACCTCCGGGCGAAGTTTGGGTCTACGTCAACCCTAAAAGCGGAGGTGCTGTAGACGCTAAATACCGTAGCTAAACACCAATCATACAACAGCAACAATGAAATAGTGTAGCCAAGGCAGCAGAGCTCTGAATGTCGCTCTTGACACACACACACACACACACACACACACACACACACACACACACACACACACACACACACACACACACACACACACACACACACACACACACACACACACACACACACACACACACACACACACACACACACACACACACACACACACACACACACACACACACACACACACACACACACACACACACACACACACACACACACACACACACACACACACACACACACACACACACTTAATTAAATAAATGATACATTACTAAAAAATTCATTAGATCAAATATGTTGTAGTGTACTGTCACAACCTAGTTTCAATGTTGTTTTCGTAATTGTGGCAGGCCAAAATCGTAATTGCGATTAAAATATGATTAATTGCACAGCCCTAACACACACACACACACACAGACACACTTTTTGTCTAACACGCTAACACAGTTCTGTACTGTTATGTTCAGTCACTGTTCTTATGTTGAACATGAATACATTTACTTTGTAAGTGATTATGGGACGTATTTCTTCTTTCATATACATTTTCCTTCATACTTTATTGCCATGAAATAGGTCTTAAATTCTATTCAAAGTGGTCTTAAAAAGGTGTTAAAAAGTCTTACATTTGAGTTGGCGAAACCTGCAGGAACCCTGTACAATATAAAAAGTCCTGCATTCAAAATGTTACAAGTAAAAGTACAAAAGTATTAGCATCAAAACATAGTTAAAGTAGCACCTGCAGAGGGACCTAGATGCAGGTGTTCTCTATAGAGACCACCTGCAGAGGGACCTAGATGCAGGTGTTCTCTATAGAGACCACCTGCAGAGGGACCTAGATGCAGGTGTTCTCTATAGAGACCACCTGCAGAGGGATCTAGATGCAGGTGTTCTCTATAGAGACCACCTGCAGAGGGATCTAGATGCAGGTGTTCTCTATAGAGAACACCTGCATCTAGATCCCTCTGCAGGTGGTCTCTATAGAGACCACCTGCAGAGGGATCTAGATGCAGATGTTCTCTATAGAGAACACCTGCAGAGGGATCTAGATGCAGGTGTTCTCTATAGAGACCACCTGCAGAGGGACCTAGATGCAGGTGTTCTCTATAGAGACCACCTGCAGAGGGATCTAGATGCAGGTGTTCTCTATAGAGACCACCTGCAGAGGGATCTAGATGCAGGTGTTCTCTATAGAGACCACCTGCAGAGGGATCTAGATGCAGGTGTTCTCTATAGAGACCACCTGCAGAGGGACCTAGATGCAGGTGTTCTCTATAGAGACCACCTGCAGAGGGATCTAGATGCAGGTGTTCTCTATAGAGACCACCTGCAGAGGGATCTAGATGCAGGTGTTCTCTATAGAGACCACCTGCAGAGGGATCTAGATGCAGGTGTTCTCTATAGAGACCACCTGCAGAGGGACCTAGATGCAGGTGTTCTCTATAGAGACCATCTGCAGAGGGATCTAGATGCAGGTGTTCTCTATAGAGACCACCTGCAGAGGGACCTAGATGCAGGTGTTCTCTATAGAGACCACCTGCAGAGGGATCTAGATGCAGGTGGTCTCTATAGAGACCACCTGCAGAGGGATCTAGATGCAGGTGTTCTCTATAGAGACCACCTGCAGAGGGATCTAGATGCAGGTGTTCTCTATAGAGACCACCTGCAGAGGGACCTAGATGCAGGTGTTCTCTATAGAGACCACCTGCAGAGGGATCTAGATGCAGATGTTCTCTATAGAGACGCCTCGCTGCACATTATCCCTTGCATAGAGATAGATTGTGGGTCCCTCACAACATGTTGTACACAGTGGAAATAAACATTCTGGTCACCTCAACATCAGGGATCTTATCCATTAAACTCCTTCTGAATCAAACCGTCACGGTGGCCTTACCTTACTGATCCCTCTTCAATTAGAAAAACACACGTTACTTTACCAGCAGAGAGAAAATGGATTATTAAATTATTAATGTGACTAATAAAGAGCAGTTTGATTATTAAGTATTATTCTGTTGATCGATGTCATTACATTTGGTGAAAAACACATAATGACTTGTTTAAGACTCGTTTTGTCAAAGTTTAGGACTTGAACTTGACTTGAACTTGCCCATTCTGACTTGAGACTTGACTCGGACTTGAGCGCAAAGACTTGAGACTTGACTCGGACTTGAACGCAAAGACTTGAGACTTGACTTGGACTTGCAAAACAATGACTTGGTCCCACCTCTGCTGAGAAGTATTTCAGCAGTACTCTGAGCTGTATTTCAGCAGTACTCTGAGCTGTATTTCAGCAGTACTCTGAGCTGTATTTCAGCAGTACTCTGAGCTGTATTTCAGCAGTACTCTGAGCAGTATTTCAGCAGTACTCTGAGCAGTATTTCAGCAGTACTCTGAGCAGTATTTCAGGAGTACTCTGAGCAGTATTTCAGCAGTACTCTGAGCAGTATTTCAGCAGTACTCTGAGCAGTATTTCAGCAGTACTCTGAGCAGTATTTCAGGAGTATTACCTTCATGTTCTCGGCCTCAGACTCCAGCAGCGTCAGGTGTATCTCAGGTGTATCACAGGTGTATCTCAGGTGTATCTCAGGTGTATCACAGGTGTATCTCAGGTGTATCACAGGTGTATCTCAGGTGTGTCTCAGGTGTGTCTCAGGTGTATCTCAGGTGTATCTCAGGTGTATCACAGGTGTGTCTCAGGTGTATCTCAGGTGTATCACAGGTGTGTCTCAGGTGTATCACAGGTGTATCTCAGGTGTATCACAGGTGTGTCTCAGGTGTATCTCAGGTGTATCACAGGTGTGTCTCAGGTGTGTCTCAGGTGTGTCACAGGTGTATCTCAGTTGTATCTCAGGTGTATCTCAGGTGTATCTCAGGTGTATCTCAGGTGTATCTCAGGTGTGTCTCAGGTGTATCTCAGGTGTATCTCAGGTGTGTCTCAGGTGTGTCTCAGGTGTATCTCAGGTGTATCTCAGGTGTATCTCAGGTGTGTCTCAGGTGTATCTCAGGTGTATCTCAGGTGTGTCTCAGGTGTGTCTCAGGTGTATCTCAGGTGTATCTCAGGTGTGTCTCAGGTGTGTCTCAGGTGTATCTCAGGTGTATCTCAGGCAGTGGTTGCGTTAGACTTTTTCGTTAACACAGGTGTGTTACCTTCATGTTCTCGGCCTCAGACTCCAGGTGGGTCAGGTGGTTGGAGTTGTCCTGCAGCTCCTGCCTCAGGGTGGTGTTTTCCATCTTTAACACCTCCACCTGTCTCAGCAGCTGATCGTACGACGCTGCCGCCATGACGGAGGAGCCGCCGCTGACCTGAGGCACAAACACAACAACATTAACAAAACATAAACAACTATTACATCTGCGTTTCAAACTAAAAGCCCTCCAGCGTTTCTGTGAGCAGAATCCCTCCAGTTAGAACCAGAAGGCTTTTATTGTGAAAGAACTGTAACCTAAAGATAAGTATTTATTCAATATGTATTAATATATACAGGTTTAATCTATCATTTAGAATCTTTATACGTCTGTGTTTTATATTCTGCTCCATGAATGTGTAACTGTGGTTCAGTATTATCCATCCATCTTCTCCCGCTTATCCGTGGTCGGGTCGCGGTTCATTATTAGAGAATAATTCAGATTCAACCTGAAAACTCACTTTATGTCTTTGTTTCATAATCAGTAAGAGATTAAATCATGGTGGAGAAGGACTTCTGTGTGTGTGTGTGTGTGTGTGTGTGTGTGTGTGTGTGTGTGTGTGTGTGTGTGTGTGTGTGTGTGTGTGTGTGTGTGTGATGTCTCGTTACAAACACTGATGTCACTGTTTCACTGTCACATGATTCATGTTCATCACAACTCACTTTAAACAGCGTTCACAACAACTGCATCAAAACTAGTTACACTACTTGTACATTATTACATTTTAATCTCTTTAGAAATAATTGTTTAAATTATGATTACATTATTTCCATTTAAAATGATAATTAAGTTCCTTTTGAAATGTTTCCACATTATTTTATAATTACGTAACATCTTTAAAATGATTTCTATATTACTGTAAAATACATTTTCATTTTCACACACACACACACACACACACACACACACACACACACACACACACACACACACACACACACACACACACACACACACACACACACACACACACACACACACACACACACACACACACACACACACACACACACACACACACACACACACACACACACACACACACACACACACACACACACACACACACACACACACACACACACACACACACACACACACACACACACACACACACACACACACACACACACACACACAGAAAACTAAAACTCCCAGAATCCCCTCTGCTGCCAGGATCAATCAGCCCATTGTGGCGGAGGACGATCAGAGAAACAGCCTCATCCTCCATCACCAGGCAGCCATTTTCTCCATCCTCCCATCCTCCATCCATCCACACACAGCAACACACACACACACACACACACACACACACACAGCAACACACACACACACACACACTAACAGAGTAACACATTTAATCCGGCAGAGAAGCAGAGATCCAGCGAACAGCAGACAATGAGAGAATAAAAGAGGAACCTCCGCTCATCCCCCCCCTCTCTCTCCTCCCCCCTCTCCCCCTCTGTATCCCCCCTCCCTATCTCTCTCTCTCACACACACACTCTCTCTCTCTCTCTCTGCAGACGAACACAGAGAGTGTGTGTTCGGAGGTGAACAGAGTAAAGAACAGATTAGGATGCAGAAAGAGAAAATGGCAGCTCACCCCATCGCTGTAGCCTCCATCACTCCCGTCTCCCTCTCCCTCCCTCCCCCGTCTGACAGTCAGCTGGGGCCTGCAGCAGCCAATCAGGAGGCAGCACACAGAGGGGGGAGGGGGGAGGGGGCCCTGCCTGCTCCCAGAATGCTTTGCATCAGCTGCAGACTGGGTTACTGACACACACACACACACACACTCACACTCTGCAGTCTGATCGATTACAGGGTTCAGGTCATGGAGCTCGACCGGTTGTGTTCGATGTTGTGATCAAAGACACACGAGCTGTTCAGACTCTGATCCAAACCGGTTGTGTTCGATGTTGTGATCAAAGACACACGAGCTGTTCAGACTCTGATCCAAACCGGTTGTGTTCGATGTTGTGATCAAAGACACACGAGCTGTTCAGACGCTGATCCAAACTATAAGAATAGCTTACACTGACTGTTTCTCAGGTGGCTTTAAATGTGTGTTTCTGGAGGTCAGCTGTTCCTCCAGAGGCAGTTTCTCTCCCACCTTAAAATCAAACCAGCAGGATTTATAAATATCCCGAGTAGTCCTCACCCCGAGAAACCATAGCAACAACAGTCCTATCCCAGTGAAACCATAGCAACAACAGTCCTATCCCAGAGAAACCATAGCAACAACAGTCCTATCCCAGAGAAACCATAGCAACAACAGTCCTATCCCAGAGAAACCATAGCAACAACAGTCCTATCCCAGAGAAACCATAGCATCAACAGTCCTATCCCAGAGAAACCATAGCAACAACAGTCCTATCCCAGAGAAACCATAGCAACAGCAGTCCTATCCCAGAGAAACCATAGCAACAACAGTCCTAACCCCCAGAAACCATAGCAACAACAGTCCTCCTAACCCTGAGAAACTATAGCAACAACAGACCAGATATCAGTCTGGAAACAGGTTTGATGTTGTGTGTGTGTGTGTGTGTGTGTGTGTGTGTGTGTGTGTGTGTGTGTGTGTGTGTGTGTGTGTGTGTGTGTGTGTGTGTGTGTGTGTGTGTGTGTGTGTGTGTGTGTGTGTGTGTGTGTGTGTGTGTGTGTGTGTGTGTGTGTGTGTGTGTGTGTGTGTGTGTGTGTGTGTGTGTGTTGAGCCCTCTGGGATCAATAACATGTTTCTGATCTGATCGATACCCTGGTACGCCGGGCAGCTTTTCAGATCAACCCAACGAGGTCATAGTGATGACAGATCAGCCTGGATTCAGTACACCAGAGGAACTACTTCTCACCAGCTGTTAGTGCATGTAAACGGTCTGCAGAGGAACTACTTATCACCAGCTGTTAGTGCATGTTAACGGTCTGCAGAGGAACTACTTCTCACCAGCTGTTAGTGCATGTAAACGGTCTGCAAAGGAACTACTTATCACCAGCTGTTAGTGCATGTTAACGGTCTGCAGAGGAACTACTTCTCACCAGCTGTTAGTGCATGTAAACGGTCTGCAGAGGAACTACTTCTCACCAGCTGTTAGTGCATGTAAACGGTCTGCAGAGGAACTACTTCTCACCAGCTGTTAGTGCATGTAAACGGTCTGCAGAGGAACTACTTATCACCAGCTGTTAGTGCATGTTAACAGTCTGCAGAGGAACTACTTCTCACCAGCTGTTAGTGCATGTAAACGGTCTGCAGAGGAACTACTTCTCACCAGCTGTTAGTGCATGTAAACGGTCTGCAGAGGAACTACTTCTCACCAGCTGTTAGTGCATGTAAACGGTCTGCAGAGGAACTACTTCTCACCAGCTGTTAGTGCATGTAAACGGTCTGCAGAGGAACTACTTCTCACCAGCTGTTAGTGCATGTAAACGGTCTGCAGAGGAACTACTTATCACCAGCTGTTAGTGCATGTTAACGGTCTGCAGAGGAACTACTTCTCACCAGCTGTTAGTGCATGTAAACGGTCTGCAAAGGAACTACTTATCACCAGCTGTTAGTGCATGTTAACGGTCTGCAGAGGAACTACTTCTCACCAGCTGTTAGTGCATGTAAACGGTCTGCAGAGGAACTACTTCTCACCAGCTGTTAGTGCATGTAAACGGTCTGCAGAGGAACTACTTCTCACCAGCTGTTAGTGCATGTAAACGGTCTGCAGAGGAACTACTTATCACCAGCTGTTAGTGCATGTTAACGGTCTGCAGAGGAACTACTTCTCACCAGCTGTTAGTGCATGTAAACGGTCTGCAGAGGAACTACTTCTCACCAGCTGTTAGTGCATGTAAACGGTCTGCAGAGGAACTACTTCTCACCAGCTGTTAGTGCATGTAAACGGTCTGCAGAGGAACTACTTCTCACCAGCTGTTAGTGCATGTAAACGGTCTGCAGAGGAACTACTTCTCACCAGCTGTTAGTGCATGTAAACGGTCTGCAGAGGAACTACTTCTCACCAGCTGTTAGTGCATGTAAACGGTCTGCAGAGGAACTACTTCCCACCAGCTGTTAGTGCATGTAAACGGTCTGCAGAGGAACTACTTCTCACCAGCTGTTAGTGCATGTAAACGGTCTGCAGAGGAACTACTTCTCACCAGCTGTTAGTGCATGTAAACGGTCTGCAGAGGAACTACTTCTCACCAGCTGTTAGTGCATGTAAACGGTCTGCAGAGGAACTACTTCCCACCAGCTGTTAGTGCATGTAAACGGTCTGCAGAGGAACTACTTCCCACCAGCTGTTAGTGCAATGTGTGGTTTAGGGTACTTCTAAGATCTTATCTAATCTATAGATCCTGTATCCTCTATAGATCCATCCTCTATAGATCCTGTATCCTCTATAGATCCTGTATCCTCTATAGATCCTGTATCCTCTATAGATCCATCCTCTATAGATCCTGTATCCTCTATAGATCCATCCTCTATAGATCCTGTATCCTCTGTAGATCCATCCTCTATAGATCCTGTATCCTCTATAGATCCTGTATCCTCTATAGATCCTGTATCCTCTATAGATCCATCCTCTATAGATCCTGTATCCTCTTTAGATCCATCCTCTATAGATCCTGTATCCTCTATAGATCCATCCTCTATAGATCCATCCTCTATAGATCCTGTATCCTCTATAGATCCATCCTCTATAGATCCATCCTCTATAGATCCTGTATCCTCTATAGATCCTGTATCCTCTATAGATCCATCCTCTATAGATCCTGTATCCTCTATAGATCCATCCTCTATAGATCCATCCTCTATAGATCCTGTATCCTCTATAGATCCTGTAGCCTCTATAGATCCATCCTCTATAGATCCTGTATCCTCTATAGATCCATCCTCTATAGATCCATCCTCTATAGATCCTGTATCCTCTATAGATCCTGTATCCTCTATAGATCCTGTAGCCTCTATAGATCCATCCTCTATAGATCCATCCTCTATAGATCCTGTAGCCTCTATAGATCCATCCTCTATAGATCCATCCTCTATAGATCCATCCTCTATAGATCCTGTATCCTCTATAGATCCATCCTCTATAGATCCATCCTCTATAGATCCTGTAGCCTCTATAGATCCATCCTCTATAGATCCATCCTCTATAGATCCTGTATCCTCTATAGATCCATCCTCTATAGATCCTGTATCCTCTATAGATCCATCCTCTATAGATCCATCCTCTATAGATCCTGTATCCTCTATAGATCCTGTATCCTCTATAGATCCATCCTCTATAGATCCATCCTCTATAGATCCTGTATCCTCTATAGATCCATCCTCGATAGATCCTGTATCCTCTATAGATCCCATCCTCTATAGATCCATCCTCTATAGATCCATCCTCTATAGATCCTGTATCCTCTATAGATCCATCCTCTATAGATCCATCCTCTATAGATCCTGTATCCTCTATAGATCCATCCTCTATAGATCCATCCTCTATAGATCCTGTATCCTCTATAGATCCTGTATCCTCTATAGATCCATCCTCTATAGATCCATCCTCTATAGATCCTGTATCCTCTATAGATCCATCCTCTATAGATCCATCCTCTATAGATCCTGTATCCTCTATAGATCCATCCTCTATAGATCATGTATCCTCTATAGATCCTGTATCCTCTATAGATCCTGTATCCTCTATAGATCCATCCTCTATAGATCCATCCTCTATAGATCCATCCTCTATAGATCCTGTATCTTCTATAGATCATGTATCCTCTATAGATCCATCCTCTATAGATCATGTATCCTCTATAGATCATGTATCCTCTATAGATCCTGTATCCTCTATAGATCCATCCTCTATAGATCCATCCTCTATAGATCCTGTATCCTCTATAGATCCATCCTCTATAGATCATGTATCCTCTATAGATCCTGTATCCTCTATAGATCATGTATCCTCTATAGATCCTGTATCCTCTATAGATCCATCCTCTATAGATCCATCCTCTATAGATCCATCCTCTATAGATCCTGTATCCTCTATAGATCCTGTATCCTCTATAGATCCTGTATCCTCTATAGATCCATCCTCTATAGATCCATCCTCTATAGATCCATCCTCTATAGATCCTGTATCCTCTATAGATCCTGTATCCTCTATAGATCATGTATCCTCTATAGATCCATCCTCTATAGATCCTGTATCCTCTATAGATCCATCCTCTATAGATCCATCCTCTATAGATCCATCCTCTATAGATCCTGTATCTTTGCTGCATAGTTCAGTATTTATGTTGATACTGTGCAGTACTATATACATACTGGGATATACAGCTCAGTACTATGTAATACAGGACAGTACTATATGAATACAGTATTATATAACTACTGTACAGTACTATGCAATACAGGACAGTACTATATGAATACAGTATTATATAACTACTGTACAGTACTATGTAATACAGTACTATATAAATACAATACTATATAAATATTGTACAGTATCGCGTAACATAAGTGTTTTTGTGACAAAAGCTATGTTAGCAGTTAGCCGTTAGCTCAACAGAACAACTGACCCGTTACTTTTTTCCTCACTTTTCTCAGAATAAATCCATAACTATCGCCTGTCGGTTGGTTTATTAAACACCGGTTCCTCCATCCTGTCCCCGGCTAGAGACGGTAACCGTTAAAACACCGTTAAAAAGGCCGTTAAAACACCGACTAACAACCAAAACAAACCGTTAGCATGAAGCTAACGGTTAGCATTCGCTGTGGTTCTTACCTTTAAAGAAAACAAAGAGCTCCAGGGTCTCGGAACATCCCCGGGGAAGCCTCTCTCTGCCGGTACCGGGAAGAGGACCCGTCAGTACCGGCTCATCTCTCCGGTCACTGCGGGGGAACAGTTACTAAAGTCAGGAGAAGTTTTCTCTCTCGGGCCTCACTGTGAGAAACTGCAGCTGGCCGCCATCTTGTGCCTGACTGAGGACCAGAGGAACGGAAAGTCTTCAGCTTCTTCACTGGAGGGAAAGTACTCATACTACAAGTACTCTACTGGGAGGAAAAGTACTCATACTACAAGTACTCTACTGGGAGGAAAAGTACTCATACTACAAGTACTCTAGTGGGAGGAAAATTACTCATACTACAAGTACTCTACTGGGAGGAAAAGTACTCCTACTACAAGTACTCTACTGGGAGGAAAAATACTCATACTACAAGTACTCTACTGGGAGGAAAAGTACTCATACTACAAGTACTCTACTGGGAGGAAAATTACTCATACTACAAGTACTCTACTGGGAGGAAAAGTATTCATACTGTACAGGTACTCTACTGGGAGGAAAAGTACTCATACTACAAGTACTCTACTGGGAGGAAAAGTACTGATACTACAAGTACTCTACTGGGAGGAAAAGTACTGATACTACAAGTACTCTACTGGGAGGAAAAGTACTCATACTGTACAGGTACTCTACTGGGAGGAAAACTACTCATACTACAAGTACTCTACTGGGAGGAAAAGTACTCATACTGTACAGGTACTCTACTGGGAGGAAAAGTACTCATACTACAAGTACTCTACTGGGAGGAAAAGTACTCATACTGTACAGGTACTCTACTGGGAGGAAAAGTACTCATACTACAAGTACTCTACTGGGAGGAAAACTACTCATACTACAAGTACTCTACTGGGAGGAAAAGTACTCATACTGTACAGGTACTCTACTGGGAGGAAAAGTACTCATACTACAAGTACTCTACTGGGAGGAAAAGTACTCATACTACAAGTACTCTACTGGGAGGAAAAGTACTCATACTGTACAAATACTCAACTGGGAGTAAAAGTACTAACACCAAAGTACAACACTGTACAAATACTCAACTGGGAGTAAACTGATGGAGAGTAAAAGTATTTAATTACGATGAAGAAAATGTACTTAAAGTATTCAGAGTAAAATAACACATTGTATAAAATATTTCTAAGCAAATCTTCACTTTTCAGAAGCTGGAAAGTGTTTTTTTACATTACATTACAACCAATTTATTTTCTGTTAAAGGTAGGGTATGTAATTTATTTCAGATACACTTGCTGTTATATTCCATTGAATGCTCTTAACATCCCGATAGCAATGAATATCTGAAGTGCTTTGACAATAAATACATAAAAAAGTCATCTCTGGAAGCCGTAGTTCTGTAAAAAGCACGACCAATCATCTGAGCCGGCTAAAGTAACTGGATGGCCTACCTGCCTGTCAGCCTTCCATCTGGGCACAAACTGATCTCGTGCCCTCATTGGTTATGTGCGCGTTCGTGTGTGTTGGAGGATGGGCTCTGTCAGGAAGGGGCAGATTTTTTCCGGTTGTGTATTTTCAAATTCTAGCGCACTCGAGCTGGTTTCTCCAAAATTACCTACCTTTCACCTACTCATGGTTTTATTTGTTTTAAAGGTCTCATCATGTCATGCTATTTTTAGGCATATAGCATAGGTCTCAGATATATACAAATAAAAACATGTGTTTTGCTCAAAATACCAAACAGATAATTAATTTTAGCTAATATAAACACAGACCATATTACTACCAGAACACGTCTCATTGTTTCTGACAGCAACGTTTCTGATTGGCCCGTGGGGGTAAAGCCCGCCCACATTTTAGTAATGTGGTCATGACGCAGCAAATCTGGATCAGCTCCGTTGGTCCCCGTTTTTAGAGATGTGGGTACGGAGGAGAAGAGAGAGGGGTTTGTTTCCTGACACTTTGAGAGTCTCCTGACACACCGGGGGACACACCGGGGACACACCGTGATGAAGAGAAGACATCACTTTGAGAGTCTCCTGACACACCGGGGACACACGGGGGACACATGGTGACACACCGGGGACACATGGTGACACACCGGGGACACACCGGGGACACATGGTGACACACCGGGGACACACCGGGGACACATGGTGACACACCGGGGACACACGGGTGACACACCGGGGACACACCGGGGACACATGGTGACACACCGGGGACACACCGGGATGTAGAGAAGACATCACTTTGAGAGTCTCCTGACACACGGGGGACACACCGGGGACACATGGTGATGTAGAGGAGACATCAGAAAGTTACTTTTGAGCTTGAAAATAATGTAGGATGGTTTAATCTTTACCAACTAACCATATTTGTAAGGCTCTTCCTAAGGTATGTCAACTAGTGATGGCGAGATGAAGCTTTAAAGCTTTGGAGCTTTGGAGCTTTGGAGTTGGCTCTCAAAGGGTTTCCTGAGGCTTCATCTGAAGCCTTTGAGTCAAACAGTGAGAAACAGGCAGATTCATCCCAACAGTGTGATCTTTATATACCGAGCTCCCAATGAGGAAAGAATAACTCTAAACAATGAACTTACAATCATGTTTTCATGTAATCAATATTGTATATATATCCCTGTTGTGGTGCAGTGGATAGAGCCTTGTGATGTAATAATGTGACTGAAGGAGGAGGCGTGTGGTGCAGTGGATAGAGCCTTGTGATGTAATAATGTGACTGAAGGAGGAGGCGTGTGGTGCAGTGGATAGAGCCTTGTGATGTAATAATGTGACTGAAGGAGGAGGCGTGTGGTGCAGTGGATAGAGCCTTGTGATGTAATAATGTGACTGAAGGAGGCGGCGTGTGGTGCAGTGGATAGAGCCTTGTGATGTAATAATGTGACTGAAGGAGGAGGCGTGTGGTGCAGTGGATAGAGCCTTGTGATGTAATAATGTGACTGAAGGAGGAGGCGTGTGGTGCAGTGGATAGAGCCTTGTGATGTAATAATGTGTAGAAGGAGGAGGCGTGTGGTGCAGTGGATAGAGCCTTGTGATGTAATAATGTGACTGAAGGAGGAGGCGTGTGGTGCAGTGGATAGAGCCTTGTGATGTAATAATGTGACTGAAGGAGGAGGCGTGTGGTGCAGTGGATAGAGCCTTGTGATGTAATAATGTGACTGAAGGAGGCGTGTGGTGCAGTGGATAGAGCCTTGTGATGTAATAATGTGTAGAAGGAGGAGGCGTGTGGTGCAGTGGATAGAGCCTTGTGATGTAATAATGTGACTGAAGGAGGAGGCGTGTGGTGCAGTGGATAGAGCCTTGTGATGTAATAATGTGACTGAAGGAGGAGGCGTGTGGGTGCAGTGGATAGAGCCTTGTGATGTAATAATGTGACTGAAGGAGGAGGCGTGTGGTGCAGTGGATAGAGCCTTGTGATGTAATAATGTGACTGAAGGAGGAGGCGTGTGGTGCAGTGGATAGAGCCTTGTGATGTAATAATGTGACTGAAGGAGGAGGAGTGTGGTGCAGTGGATAGAGCCTTGTGATGTAATAATGTGTAGAAGGAGGAGGCGTGTGGTGCAGTGGATAGAGCCTTGTGATGTAATAATGTGACTGAAGGAGGCGTGTGGTGCAGTGGATAGAGCCTTGTGATGTAATAATGTGACTGAAGGAGGAGGTGTGTGGTGCAGTGGATAGAGCCTTGTGATGTAATAATGTGTAGAAGGAGGAGGCGTGTGGTGCAGTGGATAGAGCCTTGTGATGTAATAATGTGACTGAAGGAGGCGGCGTGTGGTGCAGTGGATAGAGCCTTGTGATGTAATAATGTGACTGAAGGAGGCGGCGTGTGGTGCAGTGGATAGAGCCTTGTGATGTAATAATGTGACTGAAGGAGGCGTGTGGTGCAGTGGATACAGCCTTGTGATGTAATAATGTGACTGAAGGAGGAGGCGTGTGGTGCAGTGGATAGAGCCTTGTGATGTAATAATGTGACTGAAGGAGGCGTGTGGTGCAGTGGATAGAGCCTTGTGATGTAATAATGTGTAGAAGGAGGAGGCGTGTGGTGCAGTGGATAGAGCCTTGTGATGTAATAATGTGGACTGAAGGAGGAGGCGTGTGGTGCAGTGGATAGAGCCTTGTGATGTAATAATGTGACTGAAGGAGGAGGCGTGTGGTGCAGTGGATAGAGCCTTGTGATGTAATAATGTGACTGAAGGAGGAGGCGTGTGGTGCAGTCGATAGAGCCTTGTGATGTAATAAGTGTGACTGTAAGGAGGAGGCGTGTGTTGCAGTGGATAGAGCCTTGGTGAGTAATAATGTGACTGCAAGGAGGAGGCGTGGTGGTGCAGTGGATAGCGCCTTGTGATGTAATAATGTGTAGAAGGAGGAGGCTTGTGGTGCAGTGGATAGCGGCCTTGTGATGTAATAATGTGACTGAAGGAGGCGCGTTGTGTGCAGCTGGATAGAGCCTATGTGAATCGTACTAATGTGAACTGAAGGAGGGTGTGGTGCAGTGGATACAGCCTTTTTTATTTAATATTTTACTGAAGGTAAGGACGGTGGGTGCAGTGGAATAGGCAGCCTTGTGATGTAATAATGTGACTGAAGGAGGCGGCGTGTGGTGCAGTGATACAGCCTTGTGAGTAATATTGTAGAAGGGGCGTGGTGGTGCAGTGGATAGAGCCTTGTGATGTAATATGTGACTGAAGGAGGCGGCGTGTGGTGCAGTGGATAGCAGCCTTGTGATGTAATAATGTGTACGAAGGAGGAGGCGTGTGGTGCAGTGGCGATAGAGCCTTGTGATGATCATCAATGTGACTTGAAGGAAGGCGGCGTGTTGGTGCAGTGGATAGAGCCTTGTGATGTAATAATGTGACTGCAGGAGGAGGCGTGCTGGTGCAGTGGAATAGAGGCCTTGTGATGTAATAATGTGACTGAAGGAAGAGGCGCTGTGGTGCAGTGGATAGAGCCTTGTTGATGTAATAATGTGACTGAAGGAGGAGGCGTGTGGTGCAGTGGATACAGCCTTGTGATGTAATAATGTGTAGAAGGAGGAGGCGTGTGGTGCAGTGGATAGAGCCTTGTGATGTAATAATGTGACTGAAGGAGGCGGCGTGTGGTGCAGTGGATAGAGCCTTGTGATGTAATAATGTGACTGAAGGAGGAGGCGTGTGGTGCAGTGGATAGAGCCTTGTGATGTAATAATGTGACTGAAGGAAGAGGCGTGTGGTGCAGTGGATAGAGCCTTGTGATGTAATAATGTGACTGAAGGAGGAGGCGTCTGGTGCAGTGGATAGAGCCTTGTGATGTAATAATGTGACTGAAGGAGGAGGCGTGTGGTGCAGTGGATAGAGCCTTGTGATGTAATAATGTGACTGAAGGAGGCGGCGTGTGGTGCAGTGGATAGAGCCTTGTGATGTAATAATGTGACTGAAGGAGGAGCGTGTGGTGCAGTGGATAGAGCCTTGTGATGTAATAATGTGACTGAAGGAGGAGGCGTGTGGTGCAGTGGATAGAGCCTTGTGATGTAATAATGTGACTGAAGGAGGAGGCGTGTGGTGCAGTGGATAGAGCCTTGTGATGTAATAATGTGACTGAAGGAGGAGGCGTGTGGTGCAGTGGATACAGCCTTGTGATGTAATAATGTGACTGAAGGAGGTGGCGTGTGGTGCAGTGGATAGAGCCTTGTGATGTAATAATGTGTAGAAGGAGGAGGCGTGTGGTGCAGTGGATAGAGCCTTGTGATGTAATAATGTGACTGAAGAAGGAGGCGTGTGGTGCAGTGGATAGAGCCTTGTGATGTAATAATGTGACTGAAGGAGGCGGCGTGTGGTGCAGTGGATAGAGCCTTGTGATGTAATAATGTGACTGAAGGAGGAGGCGTGTGGTGCAGTGGATAGAGCCTTGTGATGTAATAATGTGACTGAAGGAGGAGGCGTGTGGTGCAGTGGATAGAGCCTTGTGATGTAATAATGTGACTGAAGGAGGAGGCGTGTGGTGCAGTGGATAGAGCCTTGTGATGTAATAATGTGTAGAAGGAGGAGGCGTGTGGTGCAGTGGATAGAGCCTTGTGATGTAATAATGTGACTGAAGGAGGAGGCGTGTGGTGCAGTGGATAGAGCCTTGTGATGTAATAATGTGACTGAAGGAGGAGGCGTGTGGTGCAGTGGATAGAGCCTTGTGATGTAATAATGTGACTGAAGGAGGCGTGTGGTGCAGTGGATAGAGCCTTGTGATGTAATAATGTGTAGAAGGAGGAGGCGTGTGGTGCAGTGGATAGAGCCTTGTGATGTAATAATGTGACTGAAGGAGGAGGCGTGTGGTGCAGTGGATAGAGCCTTGTGATGTAATAATGTGACTGAAGGAGGAGGCGTGTGGTGCAGTGGATAGAGCCTTGTGATGTAATAATGTGACTGAAGGAGGAGGCGTGTGGTGCAGTGGATAGAGCCTTGTGATGTAATAATGTGACTGAAGGAGGAGGCGTGTGGTGCAGTGGATAGAGCCTTGTGATGTAATAATGTGACTGAAGGAGGAGGTGTGTGGTGCAGTGGATAGAGCCTTGTGATGTAATAATGTGTAGAAGAGGAGGCGTGTGGTGCAGTGGATAGAGCCTTGTGATGTAATAATGTGACTGAAGGAGGCGTGTGGTGCAGTGGATAGAGCCTTGTGATGTAATAATGTGACTGAAGGAGGCGGCGTGTGGTGCAGTGGATAGAGCCTTGTGATGTAATAATGTGACTGAAGGAGGCGTGTGGTGCAGTGGATACAGCCTTGTGATGTAATAATGTGACTGAAGGAGGAGGCGTGTGGTGCAGTGGATAGAGCCTTGTGATGTAATAATGTGACTGAAGGAGGCGTGTGGTGCAGTGGATAGAGCCTTGTGATGTAATAATGTGTAGAAGGAGGAGGCGTGTGGTGCAGTGGATAGAGCCTTGTGATGTAATAATGTGACTGAAGGAGGAGGCGTGTGGTGCAGTGGATAGAGCCTTGTGATGTAATAATGTGACTGAAGGAGGAGGCGTGTGGTGCAGTCGATAGAGCCTTGTGATGTAATAATGTGACTGAAGGAGGAGGCGTGTGGTGCAGTGGATAGAGCCTTGTGATGTAATAATGTGACTGAAGGAGGAGGCGTGTGGTGCAGTGGATAGAGCCTTGTGATGTAATAATGTGTAGAAGGAGGAGGCGTGTGGTGCAGTGGATAGAGCCTTGTGATGTAATAATGTGACTGAAGGAGGAGGCGTGTGGTGCAGTGGATAGAGCCTTGTGATGTAATAATGTGACTGAAGGAGGAGGCGTGTGGTGCAGTGGATACAGCCTTGTGATGTAATAATGTGACTGAAGGAGGAGGCGTGTGGTGCAGTGGATAGAGCCTTGTGATGTAATAATGTGACTGAAGGAGGAGGCGTGTGGTGCAGTGGATAGAGCCTTGTGATGTAATAATGTGACTGAAGGAGGAGGCGTGTGGTGCAGTGGATAGAGCCTTGTGATGTAATAATGTGACTGAAGGAGGGGCGTGTGGTGCAGTGGATAGAGCCTTGTGATGTAATAATGTGACTGAAGGAGGCGTGTGGTGCAGTGGATAGAGCCTTGTGATGTAATAATGTGTAAGGAGGAGGCGTGTGGTGCAGTGGATAGAGCCTTGTGATGTAATAATGTGACTGAAGGAGGAGGCGTGTGGTGCAGTGGATAGAGCCTTGTGATGTAATAATGTGACTGAAGGAGGAGGCGTGTGGTGCAGTGGATAGAGCCTTGTGATGTAATAATGTGACTGAAGGAGGAGGCGTGTGGTGCAGTGGATAGAGCCTTGTGATGTAATAATGTGACTGAAGGAGGAGGCGTGTGGTGCAGTGGATAGAGCCTTGTGATGTAATAATGTGACTGAAGGAGGAGGTGTGGTGCAGTGGATACAGCCTTGTGATGTAATAATGTGACTAAGGAGGAGGCGTGTGGTGCAGTGGATAGAGCCTTGTGATGTAATAATGTGAGAAGTAGGAGGCGTGTGGTGCAGTGGATAGAGCCTTGTGATGTAATAATGTGACTGAAGGAGGAGGCGTGTGGTGCAGTGGATAGAGCCTTGTGATGTAATAATGTGACTGAAGGAGGCGTGTGGTGCAGTGGATAGAGCCTTGTGATGTAATAATGTGACTGAAGGAGGAGGCGTGTGGTGCAGTGGATAGAGCCTTGTGATGTAATAATGTGACTGAAGGAGGCGTGTGGTGCAGTGGATAGAGCCTTGTGATGTAATAATGTGACTGAAGGAGGAGGCGTGTGGTGCAGTGGATAGAGCCTTGTGAAGTAATAATGTGACTGAAGGAGGAGGCGTGTGGTGCAGTGGATAGAGCCTTGTGTAATAATGTGACTGAAGGAGGAGGCGTGTGGTGCAGTGGATAGAGCCTTGTGATGTAATAATGTGACTGAAGGAGGCGGCGTGTGGTGCAGTGGATAGAGCCTTGTGATGTAATAATGTGACTGAAGGAGGAGGCGTGTGGTGCAGTGGATAGAGCCTTGTGATGTAATAATGTGACTGAAGGAGGAGGCGTGTGGTGCAGTGGATAGAGCCTTGTGATGTAATAATGTGACTGAAGGAGGAGGCGTGTGGTGCAGTGGATAGAGCCTTGTGATGTAATAATGTGACTGAAGGAGGCGTGTGGTGCAGTGGATAGAGCCTTGTGATGTAATAATGTGACTGAAGGAGGAGGCGTGTGGTGCAGTGGATAGAGCCTTGTGATGTAATAATGTGACTGAAGGAGGAGGCGTGTGGTGCAGTGGATAGAGCCTTGTGATGTAATAATGTGTAGAAGGAGGAGGCGTGTGGTGCAGTGGATAGAGCCTTGTGATGTAATAATGTGACTGAAGGAGGCGGCGTGTGGTGCAGTGGATAGAGCCTTGTGATGTAATAATGTGACTGAAGGAGGAGGCGTGTGGTGCAGTGGATAGAGCCTTGTGATGTAATAATGTGACTGAAGGAGGAGGCGTGTGGTGCAGTGGATAGAGCCTTGTGATGTAATAATGTGACTGAAGGAGGAGGCGTGTGGTGCAGTGGATAGAGCCTTGTGATGTAATAATGTGACTGAAGGAGGAGGCGTGTGGTGCAGTGGATAGAGCCTTGTGATGTAATAATGTGACTGAAGGAGGAGGCGTGTGGTGCAGTGGATAGAGCCTTGTGATGTAATAATGTGACTGAAGGAGGAGGCGTGTGGTGCAGTGGATAGAGCCTTGTGATGTAATAATGTGACTGAAGGAGGCGGCGTGTGGTGCAGTGGATAGAGCCTTGTGATGTAATAATGTGACTGAAGGAGGAGGCGTGTGGTGCAGTGGATAGAGCCTTGTGATGTAATAATGTGACTGAAGGAGGAGGCGTGTGGTGCAGTGGATAGAGCCTTGTGATGTAATAATGTGACTGAAGGAGGCGTGTGGTGCAGTGGATAGAGCCTTGTGATGTAATAATGTGACTGAAGGAGGAGGCGTGTGGTGCAGTGGATAGAGCCTTGTGATGTAATAATGTGACTGAAGGAGGCGTGTGGTGCAGTGGATAGAGCCTTGTGATGTAATAATGTGAGAAGGAGGAGGCGTGTGGTGCAGTGGATAGAGCCTTGTGATGTAATAATGTGACTGAAGGAGGAGGCGTGTGGTGCAGTGGATAGAGCCTTGTGATGTAATAATGTGACTGAAGGAGGAGGCGTGTGGTGCAGTGGATAGAGCCTTGTGATGTAATAATGTGACTGAAGGAGGAGGCGTGTGGTGCAGTGGATAGAGCCTTGTGATGTAATAATGTGACTGAAGGAGGAGGCGTGTGGTGCAGTGGATAGAGCCTTGTGATGTAATAATGTGACTGAAGGAGGCGTGTGGTGCAGTGGATAGAGCCTTGTGATGTAATAAGTGTACTGAAGGAGGAGGCGTGTGGTGCAGTGGATAGAGCCTTGTGATGTAATAATGTGACTGAAGGAGGAGGCGTGTGGTGCAGTGGATAGAGCCTTGTGATGTAATAATGTGACTGAAGGAGGAGGCGTGTGGTGCAGTGGATAGAGCCTTGTGATGTAATAATGTGACTGAAGGAGGAGCGTGTGGTGCAGTGGATAGAGCCTTGTGATGTAATAATGTGACTGAAGGAGGAGGCGTGTGGTGCAGTGGATAGAGCCTTGTGATGTAATAATGTGACTGAAGGAGGAGGCGTGTGGTGCAGTGGATAGAGCCTTGTGATGTAATAATGTGACTGAAGGAGGAGGCGTGTGGTGCAGTGGATAGAGCCTTGTGATGTAATAATGTGACTGAAGGAGGCGTGTGGTGCAGTGGATAGAGCCTTGTGATGTAATAATGTGACTGAAGGAGGAGGCGTGTGGTGCAGTGGATAGAGCCTTGTGATGTAATAATGTGACTGAAGGAGGCGTGTGGTGCAGTGGATAGAGCCTTGTGATGTAATAATGTGACTGAAGGAGGAGGCGTGTGGTGCAGTGGATAGAGCCTTGTGATGTAATAATGTGACTGAAGGAGGGCGTGTGGTGCAGTGGATAGAGCCTTGTGATGTAATAATGTGACTGAAGGAGGAGGCGTGTGGTGCAGTGGATAGAGCCTTGTGATGTAATAATGTGACTGAAGGAGGCGTGTGGTGCAGTGGATAGAGCCTTGTGATGTAATAATGTGACTGAAGGAGGCGTGTGGTGCAGTGGATAGAGCCTTGTGATGTAATAATGTGACTGAAGGAGGAGGCGTGTGGTGCAGTGGATAGAGCCTTGTGATGTAATAATGTGACTGAAGGAGGAGGCGTGTGGTGCAGTGGATAGAGCCTTGTGATGTAATAATGTGACTGAAGGGGAGGCGTGTGGTGCAGTGGATAGAGCCTTGTGATGTAATAATGTGACTGAAGGAGGAGGCGTGTGGTGCAGTGGATAGAGCCTTGTGATGTAATAATGTGACTGAAGGAGGAGGCGTGTGGTGCAGTGGATAGAGCCTTGTGATGTAATAATGTGACTGAAGGAGGAGGCGTGTGGTGCAGTGGATAGAGCCTTGTGATGTAATAATGTGACTGAAGGAGGAGGCGTGTGGTGCAGTGGATAGAGCCTTGTGATGTAATAATGTGACTGAAGGAGGCGGCGTGTGGTGCAGTGGATAGAGCCTTGTGATGTAATAATGTGACTGAAGGAGGCGTGTGGTGCAGTGGATACAGCCTTGTGATGTAATAATGTGACTGAAGGAGGCGTGTGGTGCAGTGGATAGAGCCTTGTGATGTAATAATGTGACTGAAGGAGGAGGCGTGTGGTGCAGTGGATAGAGCCTTGTGATGTAATAATGTGACTGAAGGAGGAGGCGTGTGGTGCAGTGGATAGAGCCTTGTGATGTAATAATGTGACTGAAGGAGGAGGCGTGTGGTGCAGTGGATAGAGCCTTGTGATGTAATAATGTGACTGAAGGAGGAGGCGTGTGGTGCAGTGGATAGAGCCTTGTGATGTAATAATGTGACTGAAGGAGGAGGCGTGTGGTGCAGTGGATAGAGCCTTGTGATGTAATAATGTGACTGAAGGAGGAGGCGTGTGGTGCAGTGGATAGAGCCTTGTGATGTAATAATGTGACTGAAGGAGGCGTGTGGTGCAGTGGATAGAGCCTTGTGATGTAATAATGTGACTGAAGGAGGCGTGTGGTGCAGTGGATAGAGCCTTGTGATGTAATAATGTGACTGAAGGAGGAGGCGTGTGGTGCAGTGGATAGAGCCTTGTGATGTAATAATGTGACTGAAGGAGGAGGCGTGTGGTGCAGTGGATAGAGCCTTGTGATGTAATAATGTGACTGAAGGAGGGGCGTGTGGTGCAGTGGATAGAGCCTTGTGATGTAATAATGTGACTGAAGGGAGGCGTGTGGTGCAGTGGATAGAGCCTTGTGATGTAATAATGTGACTGAAGGAGGAGGCGTGTGGTGCAGTGGATAGAGCCTTGTGATGTAATAATGTGACTGAAGGAGGAGGCGTGTGGTGCAGTGGATAGAGCCTTGTGATGTAATAATGTGACTGAAGGAGGAGGCGTGTGGTGCAGTGGATAGAGCCTTGTGATGTAATAATGTGACTGAAGGAGGAGGCGTGTGGTGCAGTGGATAGAGCCTTGTGATGTAATAATGTGACTGAAGGAGGAGGCGTGTGGTGCAGTGGATAGAGCCTTGTGATGTAATAATGTGACTGAAGGAGGCGTGTGGTGCAGTGGATAGAGCCTTGTGATGTAATAATGTGACTGAAGGAGGCGTGTGGTGCAGTGGATAGAGCCTTGTGATGTAATAATGTGACTGAAGGAGGCGTGTGGTGCAGTGGATAGAGCCTTGTGATGTAATAATGTGACTGAAGGAGGAGGCGTGTGGTGCAGTGGATAGAGCCTTGTGATGTAATAATGTGTAGAAGGAGGAGGCGTGTGGTGCAGTGGATAGAGCCTTGTGATGTAATAATGTGACTGAAGGAGGCGTGTGGTGCAGTGGATAGAGCCTTGTGATGTAATAATGTGACTGAAGGAGGCGTGTGGTGCAGTGGATAGAGCCTTGTGATGTAATAATGTGACTGAAGGAGGCGGTTGGTGCAGTGGATAGAGCCTTGTGATGTAATAATGTGACTGAAGGAGGAGGCGTGTGGTGCAGTGGATAGAGCCTTGTGATGTAATAATGTGACTGAAGGAGGCGTGTGGTGCAGTGGATAGAGCCTTGTGGTGTGGTGCAGAAGGAGGCGGGTCGACACTGCAAGGAGGGATTTTCATTCCTAAAGAACACTCGTAAAGTGAACCATGTTATAGCATTACATTTAGCTGAAGCTTTTATTACAAAAGAGAGACATATTGACCCGTCATTGATCCAGGGACCCTGAAGTCTTCCAGGTGAGTCTACCTGAGTCCAGGTGAGTCTACTACCTGAGCCCAGATGAGTCTACTACCCGAGCCCCGGTGAGTCTACCTGAGCTCAGGTGAGTCTACTACCTGAGCCCAGGTGAGTCTACTACCTGAGCCCCGGTGAGTCTACCTGAGCCCAGGTGAGTCTACTACCTGAGCCCAGGTGAGTCTACTACCTGAGCCCCAGTGAGTCTACAACCTGAGCCCCGGTGAGTCTACTATCTGAGACCAGGTGAGTCTACCTGAGCCCCGGTGAGTCTACTACCTGAGCCCCAGTGAGTCTACTACCCGAGCCCAGGTGAGTCTACTACCCGAGCCCCGGTGAGTCTACTACCCGAGCCCAGGTGAGTCTACTACCCGAGCTCCGGTGAGTCTACTACCCGAGCCCAGGTGAGTCTACCTGAGCCCAGGTGAGTCTACTACCTGAGCCCAGGTGAGTCTACAACCTGAGCCCAGGTGAGTCTACTACCTGAGCCCAGGTGAGTCTACCTGAGCCCAGGTGAGTCTACTACCCGAGCCCCGGTGAGTCTACCCGAGCCCAGGTGAGTCTACTACCTGAGCCCAGGTGAGTCTACCTGAGCCCAGGTGAGTCTACTACCTGAGCCCAGGTGAGTCTACTACCCGAGCCCCGGTGAGTCTCCTACCCGAGCCCAGGTGAGTCTCCTACCCGAGCCCCGGTGAGTCTACTACCCGAGCCCAGGTGAGTCTACTACCCGAGCCCAGGTGAGTCTACTACCCGAGCCCAGGTGAGTCTACTACCCGAGCCCCGGTGAGTCTATTACCCGAGCCCCGGTGAGTCTACTACCCGAGCCCCGGTGAGTCTACTACCCGAGCCCAGGTGAGTCTACTACCCTACCCGAGCCCCGGTGAGTCTACTACCCGAGCCCCGGTGAGTCTACTACCCGAGCCCAGGTGAGTCTACTACCCGAGCCCCGGTGAGTCTACTACCCGAGCCCAGGTGAGTCTACCTGGAAACACTGTACTTCACTCTTAATACACTTTATTAGGCTTCATTCCATTGTTTCTGAAGGTCCCACCAACAGGAAGCTGTTTCCTCCATGCTTTTACGCTGAAGGTCCCATCAACAGGAAGCTGTTTCCTCCATGCTTTTACTCTGAAGGTCCCAGCAGCCGGAAGTTGGGGGTTTTAAAGATGGCGCTGGGTCTCGCCGCTGCTCCACGCTTGTTTCTCCCGCGTGTTTCCCCCGCCGTTCTCCCCGGATTCCCGGCGGGTTTGTGATGAGCTTCCGGTTACCGAGCAGAGTCACCGGATGCCTCGCGCTCACCGGACGGTGTTATGGCTGCTGGTCGCGTGCAGCTCCGCGTTCCTGTTGTTCCAGCTCTACTACTTCCGGAACTACGTCAGCAAGGTGAGAGCCGGGCACCGCAAGAAACAAGGGAAATGTAATGTTTATCTAATATTTGTATATATTATCATTTATTATCTTTCATAATATATATTAATTTATATTTCAACATTTTCTAACTTTTTATTTTATTTTATATTTCGTCTTTTGTAATTATTATTATATTTATATATTTTCTAAATCACAAAAGAATATAGTTTATTTATTTACTATTTTAATATATTATTATTTATTAATTTATATTCCAACTTTTTTAATTTAATTTTAATATTCTTTATTTTATTCTTCTAAAAATTGTGTTTCCTAAAAGATCAAGAAACTTTAAAACAAAAAACACATAATTATGATTACTTCTACTCTCCTTGTAGAGCGTGTTCATGTTTATATTTATATATACCCCCCCCCGCAGCCCGGCCCTCACATCCTGAGCCGCTCGGGTCACCTGACGCCCAGCGACGTCCAATGGGTGAGTCAGAAAACACTCGCCTTCTTCACCAGATGATCCACGGCCTGACCTCCTCTCAGTTTATCATACGGAGAACAAGAGGAGGCGAGAGGAGTCACAGTCTACTTTAATGTCCATCTTACTCAGTTTGAGTTTACAGAGAGATCCAAATGACGTTTCCCACAATCCCGAATATGAATTATACAGATGTGTATAAAACATGTATATCCTATTATACACAATCAGTAGACACACGTACACACGTACACATATACACAACAATCAATACAACACAGCAGTCACTTCAATATCTTTGGAGAGAGAGATTATTCCACTCAGGAGAAGTTCTTCCAGTCAGTCTTCATGTCCTTTTAAAGCTTCTCAACAAAGGACCTCAACCCTCCAACCAGAGACCACACTACATTTATTTGATTTCAATCCCAACTCAAAACCTGGTTAGTGAGGAACCTGAACCTCTGACAGCATCTCCCGCTCCTCACAACGCTCTGCTGGGTTTAACGTTTGTTTTCTTTAGTTTTATGAAGTATTCCAGTACTGTATGCTGCGTGTTTTCATTTGATTGTATTTACTTGTTTAAAATGAAATGAGTTTTAGGCTGACACAATCTGTCCAGGGACTCCAGATGAAAAATAGCCTCTGGCACGTTTACAGAAAGTTGATCAAAGCGCACTGTCGCTGTTCCAGAGACATGATAATAATACATCTGTAAACCCTGAGCCTGTTTTTCAGGCCTCAGGCTCGAAAATGACATTCCCAGAACAAATGACCTTAT
>JAPTMU010000269.1:176815-213387 GCA_028583405.1 Pogonophryne albipinna
CTCTTTAAAGTAGAGACACTACATACTGATATACACCTGAACATCAGCAGAGAGGACTCTTTAAAGTAGAGACGCTACATACTGATATACACCTGAACATCAGCAGGAGAGGACTCTTTAAAGTAGAGACACTACATACTGATATACACCTGAACATCAGCAGGAGAGGACTCTTTAAAGTAGAGACACTACATACTGATATACACCTGAACATCAGCAGGAGAGGACTCTTTAAAGTAGAGACACTACATACTGATATCCACCTGAACATCAGCAGGAGAGGACTCTTTAAAGTAGAGACACTACATACTGATATACACCTGAACATCAGCAGGAGAGGACTCTTTAAAGTAGAGACACACTACATACTGATATCCACCTGAACATCAGCAGGAGAGGCTCTTTAAAGTAGAGACACTACATACTGATATCCACCTGAACATCAGCAGGAGAGGACTCTTTAAAGTAGAGACACTACATACTGATATACACCTGAACATCAGCAGGAGAGAACTCTTTAAAGTAGAGACACTACATACTGATATACACCTGAACATCAGCAGGAGAGGACTCTTTAAAATAGAGACACTACATACTGATATACACCTGAACATCAGCAGGAGAGGACTCTTTAAAGTAGAGACACTACATACTGATATCCACCTGAACATCAGCAGGAGAGGACTCTTTAAAGTAGAGACACTACATACTGATATCCACCTGAACATCAGCAGGAGAGGACTCTTTAAAGTAGAGACACTACATACTGATATACACCTGAACATCAGCAGGAGAGGACTCTTTAAAGTAGAGACACTTCATACTGATATACACCTGAACATCAGCAGGAGAGGACTCTTTAAAGTAGAGACACTACATACTGATATACACCTGAACATCAGCAGGAGAGGACTCTTTAAAGTAGAGACACTACATACTGATATACACCTGAACATCAGCAGAGAGGACTCTTTAAAGTAGAGACGCTACATACTGATATACACCTGAACATCAGCAAGAGAGGACTGTTTAAAGTAGAGACACTACATACTGATATACACCTGAACATCAGCAGGAGAGGACTCTTTAAAGTAGAGACACTACATACTGATATACACCTGAACATCAGCAGGAGAGGACTCTTTAAAGTAGAGACACTACATACTGATATACACCTGAACATCAGCAGAGAGGACTCTTTAAAGTAGAGACACTACATACTGATATACACCTGAACATCAGCAGGAGAGGACTCTTTAAAGTAGAGACACTACATACTGATATACACCTGAACATCAGCAGGAGAGGACTCTTTAAAGTAGAGACACTACATACTGATATACAACCTGAACATCAGCAGGAGAGACTCTTTAAAGTAGAGACACTACATACTGATATACACCTGAACATCAGAGGACTCTTTAAAGTAGAGACACTACATACTGATATACACCTGAAACATCAGAGGACTCTTTAAAGTAGAGACACTACATACTGATATACACCTGAACATCAGCAGGAGAGGACTCTTTAAAGTAGAGACACTACACACTGATATACACCTGAACATCAGCAGGAGAGGACTCTTTAAAGTAGAGACACTACATACTGATTTACACCTGAACATCAGCAGGAGAGGACTCTTTAAAGTAGAGATACTACATACTGATATACACCTGAACATCAGAGGACTCTTTAAAGTAGAGACACTACATACTGATATACACCTGAACATCAGAGGACTCTTTAAAGTAGAGACACTACATACTGATATACACCTGAACATCAGCAGGAGAGGACTCTTTAAAGTAGAGACACTACACACTGATATACACCTGAACATCAGCAGGAGAGGACTCTTTAAAGTAGAGACACTACATACTGACATACACCTGAACATCAGGAGGAGAGGACTCTTTAAAGTAGAGACACTACATACTGATATACACCTGAACATCAGAGGACTCTTTAAAGTAGAGACATTATATACTGATATACACCTGAACATCACCAGGAGAGGACTCTTTAAAGTAGAGACACTACATACTGATATACATCTGAACATCAGCTGTAGAGGACTCTTTAAAGTAGAGACACTACATACTGATATACACCTGAACATCAGCAGGAGAGGACTCTTTAAAGTAGAGACACTACATACTGATATACACCTGAACATCAGCAGGAGAGAACTCTTTAAAGTAGAGACACTACATACTGATATACACCTGAACATCAGCAGGAGAGGACTCTTTAAAGTAGAGACACTCCATACTCATATAAACCTGAACATCAGCAGGAGAGGACTCTTTAAAGTAGAGACACTACATACTGATATACACCTGAACATCAGCAGGAGAGGACTCCTTTGAAGTAGAGACCTACATACTGATATACACCTGAACATCAGCAGGAGAGGACTCTTTAAAGTAGAGACACTACATACTGATATACACCTGAACATCAGCAGAGAGAACTCTTTAAAGTAGAGACACTACATACTGATATACACCTGAACATCAGCAGGAGAGGACTCTTTAAAGTAGAGACACTACATACTGATATACACTGAACATCAGCTGTAGAGGACTCTTTAAAGTAGAGACACTACATACTGATATACACCTGAACATCAGAGGACTCTTTAAAGTAGAGACACTACATACTGATATACACCTGAACATCACCAGGAGAGGACTCTTTAAAGTAGAGACACTACATACTGATATACACCTGAACATCAGCAGGAGAGAACTCTTTAAAGTAGAGACACTACATACTGATATACACCTGAACATCAGCAGGAGAGAACTCTTTAAAGTAGAGACACTACATACTGATATACCCCTGAACATCAGCAGGAGAGAACTCTTTAAAGTAGAGACACTACATACTGATATACACCTGAACATCAGCTGTAGAGGACTCTTTAAAGTAGAGACACTACATACTGATATACACCTGAACATCAGCAGGAAGGACTCTTTAAAGTAGAGACACTACATACTGATATACACCTGAACATCAGCAGGAGAGACTCTTTAAAGTAGAGACACTACATACTGATATACACTTGAACATCAGCAGGAGAGGACTCTTTAAAGTAGAGACACTCCATACTCATATAAACCTGAACATCAGCAGGAGAGGACTCTTTAAAGTAGAGACACTACATACTGATATACACCTGAACATCAGCAGGAGAGGACTCTTTAAAGTAGAGACACTACATACTGATATACACCTGAACATCAGCAGGAGAGGACTCTTTAAAGTAGAGACACTCCATACTCATATAAACCTGAACATCAGCAGGAGAGGACTCTTTAAAGTAGAGACACTACATACTGATATCCACCTGAACATCAGCAGGAGAGGACTCTTTAAAGTAGAGACACTACATACTGATATACACCTGAACATCAGCAGGAGAGGACTCTTTAAAGTAAAGACACTACATACTGATATCCACCTGAACATCAGCAGGAGAGGACTTTTTGAAGTAGAGACACTACATACTGATATACACCTGAACATCAGCAGGAGAGGACTCTTTAAAGTAGAGACACTACATACTGATATACACCTGAACATCAGCAGGAGAGAACTCTTTAAAGTAGAGACACTACATACTGATATACACCTGAACATCAGCAGGAGAGGACTCTTTAAAGTAGAGACACTACATACTGATATACACCTGAACATCAGCAGGAGAGGACTTTTTGAAGTAGAGACACTACATACTGATATACACCTGAACATCAGCAGGAGAGGACTCTTTAAAGTAGAGACACTACATACTGATATACACCTGAACATCAGCAGGAGAGAACTCTTTAAAGTAGAGACACTACATACTGATATACACCTGAACATCAGCAGGAGAGGACTCTTTAAAGTAGAGACACTACATACTGATATACACCTGAACATCAGCTGTAGAGGACTCTTTAAAGTAGAGACACTACATACTGATATACACCTGAACATCAGAGGACTCTTTAAAGTAGAGACACTACATACTGATATACACCTGAACATCACCAGGAGAGGACTCTTTAAAGTAGAGACACTACATACTGATATACACCTGAACATCAGCAGGAGAGAACTCTTTAAAGTAGAGACACTACATACTGATATACACCTGAACATCAGCAGGAGAGGACTCTTTAAAGTAGAGACACTACATACTGATATACACCTGAACATCAGCTGTAGAGGACTCTTTAAAGTAGAGACACTACATACTGATATACACCTGAACATCAGCTGTAGAGGACTCTTTAAAGTAGAGACACTACATACTGATATACACCTGAACATCAGCAGGAGAGAACTCTTTTAATTAGAGACACTACATACTGATATATACCTGAACATCAGCAGGAGAGGACTCTTTAAAGTAGAGACACTACATACTGATATACACCTGAACATCAGCTGGAGAGGACTCTTTAAAGTAGAGACACTACATACTGATATACACTGAACATCAGCAGGAGGACTCTTTAAAGTAGAGACACTGCATACTGATATACACCTGAACATCAACAGGAGAGGACTCTTTAAAGTAGAGACACTACATACTGATATACACCTGAACATCAGCAGGAGAGGACTCTTTAAAGTAGAGACACTACATACTGATATACCTGAACATCAGCAGGAGAGGACTCTTTAAAGTAGAGACACTACATACTGTATCCACCTGAACATCAGCAGGAAGGACTCTTTAAAGTAGAGACACTACATACTGATATACACCTGAACATCAGCAGGAGAGGACTCTTTAAAGTAGAGACACTACATACTGATATCCACCTGAACATCAGCAGGAGAGGACTCTTTGAAGTAGAGACACTACATACTGATATACCCTGAACATCAGCAGGAGAGACTCTTTAAAGTAGAGACACTACATACTGATATACACCTGAACATCAGCAGGAGAGAACTCTTTAAAGTAGAGACACTACATACTGATATACACCTGAACATCAGCAGGAGAGGACTCTTTAAAGTAGAGACACTACATACTGATATACACCTGAACATCAGCTGTAGAGGACTCTTTAAAGTAGAGACACTACATACTGATATACACCTGAACATCAGAGGACTCTTTAAAGTAGAGACACTACATACTGATATACACCTGAACATCACCAGGAGAGGACTCTTTAAAGTAGAGACACTACATACTGATATACACCTGAACATCAGCAGGAGAACTCTTTAAAGTAGAGACACTACATACTGATATAACCTGAACATCAGCAGGAGAGAACTCTTTAAAGTAGAGACACTACATACTGATATACCCTGAACATCAGAGGAGAGGACTCTTTAAAGTAGAGACACTACATACTGATATACACCTGAACATCAGCAGGAGAGGACTCTTTAAAGTAGAGACACTACATACTGATATCCACCTGAACATCAGCAGGAAGGACTCTTTAAAGTAGAGACACTACATACTGATATACACCTGAACATCAGCAGGAGAGGACTCTTTAAAGTAGAGACACTACATACTGATCTACACCTGAACATCAGCAAGAGAGGACTCTTTAAAGTAGAGACACTACATACTGATATACACCTGAACATCAGCAGGAGAGGACTCTTTAAAGTAGAGACACTACATACTGATATACACCTGAACATCAGAGGACTCTTTAAAGTAGAGACACTACATACTGATATACACCTGAACATCAGCAGGAGAGGACTCTTTAAAGTAGATACACTACATACTGATATACACCTGAACATCAGCATGGAGAGGACTCTTTAAAGTAGAGACACTACATACTGATATACACCTGAACATCAGCAGGAGAGGACTCTTTAAAGTAGAGACACTACATACTGATATACACCTGAACATCAGCAGGAGAGGACTCTTTAAAGTAGAGACACTACATACTGATATACACCTGAACATCAGCAGGAGAGGACTCTTTAAAGTAGAGACACTACATACTGATATCACCTGAACATCAGCAGAGAGGACTCTTTAAAGTAGAGACACTACATACTGATATACACCTGAATATTCAGCAGGAGAGGACTCTTTAAAGTAGAGACACTACATACTGATATACACCTGAACATCAGCAGGAGAGGACTCTTTAAAGTAGAGACACTAGATACTGATATACACCTGAACATCAGCAGGAGAGGACTCTTTAAAGTAGAGACACTAGATACTGATATACACCTGACATCAGCAGGAGAGGACTCTTTAAAGTAGAGACACTACATACTGATATACACCTGAACATCAGCTGTAGAGGACTCTTTAAAGTAGAGACACTACATACTGATATACACCTGAACATCAGCAGGAGAGAACTCTTTAAAGTAGAGACACTACATACTGATATACACCTGAACATCAGCAGGAGAGGACTCTTTAAAGTAGAGACACTACATACTGATATACACCTGAACATCAGCTGGAGAGGACTCTTTAAAGTAGAGACACTACATACTGATATACACCTGAACATCAGCAGGAGAGGACTCTTTAAAGTAGAGACACTACATACTGATATACACCTGAACATCAGCAGGAGAGGACTCTTTAAAGTAGAGACACTACATACTGATATACACCTGAACATCAGTAGGAGAGCACTCTTTAAAGTAGAGACACTACATACTGATATACACCTGAACATCAGCTGAAGAGGACTCTTTAAAGTAGAGACACTACATACTGATATACACCTGAACATCAGCAGGAGAGGACTCTTTAAAGTAGAGACACTACATACTGATATACACCTGAACATCAGCAGGAGAGGACTCTTTAAAGTAGAGACACTACATACTGATATACACCTGAACATCAGCAGGAGAGGACTCTTTAAAGTAGAGACACTACATACTGATATACACCTGAACATCAGCAGGAGAGGACTCTTTAAAGTAGAGACACTACATACTGATATACACCTGAACATCAGCAGGAGAGGACTCTTTAAAGTAGAGACACTACATACTGATATACACCTGAACATCAGCAGGAGAGGACTCTTTAAAGTAGAGACACTACATACTGATATACACCTGAACATCAGCAGGAGAGGACTCTTTAAAGTAGAGACACTACATACTGATATACACCTGAACATCAGCAGGAGAGGACTCTTTAAAGTAGAGACACTACATACTGATATACACCTGAACATCAGCAGGAGAGGACTCTTTAAAGTAGATACACTACATACTGATATACACCTGAACATCAGCAGGAGAGGACTCTTTAAAGTAGAGACACTACATACTGATATACACCTGAACATCATCAGGAGAGGACTCTTTAAAGTAGAGACACTACATACTGATATACACCTGAACATCAGCAGGAGAGGACTCTTTAAAGTAGAGACACTACATACTGATATACACCTGAACATCAGCAGGAGAGGACTCTTTAAAGTAGAGACACTACATACTGATATACACCTGAACATCAGCAGGAGAGGACTCTTTAAAGTAGAGACACTACATACTGATATACACCTGAATATTCAGCAGGAGAGGACTCTTTTAAAGTAGAGACACTACATACTGATATACACCTGAACATCAGCAGGAGAGGACTCTTTAAAGTAGAGAACACTAGATACTGATATACACCTGAACATCAGCAGGAGATGACTCTTTAAAGTAGAGACACTAGATACTGATATACACCTGAACATCAGCAGGAGAGGACTCTTTAAAGTAGAGACACTACATACTGATATACACCTGAACATCAGCTGTAGAGGACTCTTTAAAGTAGAGACACTACATACTGATATACACCTGAACATCAGCAGGAGAGGACTCTTTAAAGTAGAGACACTAGCATACTGATATACACCTGAACATCAGCAGGAGAGGACTCTTTAAAGTAGAGACACTACATACTGATATACACCTGAACATCAGCAGGAGAGGACTCTTTAAAGTAGAGACACTACATACTGATATACACCTGAACATCAGCAGGAGAGGACTCTTTAAAGTAGAGACACTACATACTGATATACACCTGAACATCAGCAAGAGAGGACTCTTTAAAGTAGAGACACTACATACTGATATACACCTGAACATCAGCAGGAGAGGACTCTTTAAAGTAGAGACACTACATACTGATATACACCTGAACATCAGCAGGAGAGGACTCTTTAAAGTAGAGACACTACATACTGATATACACCTGAACATCAGCAGGAGAGGACTCTTTAAAGTAGATACACTACATACTGATATACACCTGAACATCAGCAGGAGAGGACTCTTTAAAGTAGAGACACTACATACTGATATACACCTGAACATCAGCAGGAGAGGACTCTTTAAAGTAGAGACACTACATACTGATATACACCTGAACATCAGCAGGAGAGGACTCTTTAAAGTAGAGACACTACATACTGATATACACCTGAACATCAGCAGGAGAGGACTCTTTAAAGTAGAGACACTACATACTGATATACACCTGAATATTCAGCAGGAGAGGACTCTTTAAAGTAGAGACACTACATACTGATATACACCTGAACATCAGCAGGAGAGGACTCTTTAAAGTAGAGACACTAGATACTGATATACACCTGAACATCAGCAGGAGAGGACTCTTTAAAGTAGAGACACTAGATACTGATATACACCTGAACATCAGCAGGAGAGGACTCTTTAAAGTAGAGACACTACATACTGATATACACCTGAACATCAGCTGTAGAGGACTCTTTAAAGTAGAGACACTACATACTGATATACACCTGAACATCAGCAGGAGAGGACTCTTTAAAGTAGAGACACTACATACTGATATACACCTGAACATCAGCAGGAGAGGACTCTTTAAAGTAGAGACACTACATACTGATATACACCTGAACATCAGCAGGAGAGGACTCTTTAAAGTAGAGACACTTCATACTGATATACACCTGAACATCAGCAGGAGAGGACTCTTTAAAGTAGAGACACTACATACTGATATACACCTGAACATCAGCAGGAGAGGACTCTTTAAAGTAGAGACACTACATACTGATATACACCTGAACATCAGCAGGAGAGGACTCTTTAAAGTAGAGACACTACATACTGATATACACCTGAACATCAGCAGGAGAGGACTCTTTAAAGTAGAGACACTACATACTGTTATAACGGGTTATTATTTGCATGAATTAAACATGATATAGGTATATATATATTTAGACAGCATTTAAATGAATTTTTGACAGCTTCAGACCCTTATTTTGAAACTCCACACCGGAAGCTGTGATGTGTGTGACGTCGCTCTGTGAAAGCGTCCTCTCAGGTGATGGACTCTCAGAAGGTGAGGAGGAGGATGATATGTAACTGTGTTCAGGTGTTCATGTGTTAAAGAGTTAATGACAGCAGGGTTAAAGGTCAGTGAGTGAACTCATCGATCCTCTGATCAGGTGAAGCTGCTCCGGGTTCAGCGGGTTAGAGAGCAGAGGATTAGCTGTTAGCCGTTAGCTCCTAAACCGCAGGAGGCTGAAGCCGCTGTGGCCAATGGTGGTACTGCAAGTAGCGTGACGTCATGATGGCCCAAATAGACTGACCTTTGACATACATTGAAAGATAGATATATAGACTTTATTGTGATGGGTTGTTTTAAAAGTTACTTATATAATTATATTTGTAATGGTATTAACATTATGAAGCCTGTTCTCTGTCACTCTTGAATCTCCCTCTGGGGAACAACAAAGGTCCATCTTGTCTAAATAAAATAAAGATACACATTTATACATTTAAAAACAATATATACATCTCAGAAAGAAATAACTGTATATAGAGGAGGATCGAGTGTGTTTTGTGTGGGGGAAACTCCACTGCGCATGCTCAGTCGACCCACATCCGGGTGTCTTTTAGCTTCATGCGCCACTGAGCAGCTTCTCAGAGGAATGAACGGAGATCTCTGTACAGACTGTTAGCTGTTAGCTTCTCTGTGCCTCTGATTCACTCTGAATGAGATCTCAGATTAAGATTAGCATCAGCTACAGCTAGCTGTGGTGCGTTTTAATATCAGGTGTGCTACTCTACAGGTAACTCGACCTCTGTCAGTCACTCGACCTATGACACACACACACACACACACACACACACACACACACACACACACACACACACACACACACACACACACACACACACACACACACACACACACACACACACACACACACACACACACACACACACACACACACACACACACACACACACACACACACACACAGTGCACCTGTTCAACAACAGCTGCCAACAAAAAGACAAGTTAGATTTTTTACGTCTTTCTCTAAGGCTGCGTTTCACTTGAGTTAAATGGAATCCTTGCGTCGTTTCCCTGCGTCTAGTCCCTTCCACCAGGGAAGCAAGGAGAGATGCAAGGAAACCACGAGAAGCATGACATGAGTTTTAAGAGCAATGGGACGTCCTTTCCTCCGGAGCGTCACGTGAAGCGACGTCCGTTTGTGATGACGCTGCACAGCTGATCGTCTGACAGCAGCTCTGTCCCCGTGAGGTTCATGTGTTTTCTTCACTCCGCTGGGAAACTGCTCTCATGAAGCATCAGATCAGTGCATGCTCTGCCTCGTCCAATCAGTGAGCGATACACAGTAAGGGGGCGGGGCGAGTGTCTGAGGATTTCAACGAAGGATGGTCTGGTGGTTCCTCCATTATCGCTCCTCCATTATCGCTCCTCCATTATCGCTCCTCCATTATCGCTCCTCGGCCCTCGCTCCTCGCTCCTCGGCCCTCGCTCCTCGCCCCTCGCTCCTCGCCCCTCGGCCCTCGCCCCTCGGCCCTCGCTCCTCGCTCCTCGGCCCTCGCTCCTCGGCCCTCGCTCCTCGCTCCTCGCTCCTCGGCCCTCGGCCCTCGCTCCTCGGCCCTCGGCCCTCGCTCCTCGCTCCTCGCTCCTCGGCCCTCGCTCCTCGGCCCTCGGCCCTCGCTCCTCGGCCCTCGCTCCTCGGCCCTCGCTCCTCGGCCCTCGCTCCTCGGCCCTCGGCCCTCGCTCCTCGCTCCTCGGCCCTCGCTCCTCGCTCCTCGGCCCTCGCTCCTCGCTCCTCGGCCCTCGCTCCTCGCTCCTCGGCCCTCGCTCCTCGCTCCTCGGCCCTCGGCCCTCGCTCCTCGGCCCTCGCTCCTCGCTCCTCGGCCCTCGCTCCTCGGCCCTCGCCCCTCGCTCCTCGCCCCTCGCCCCTCGCTCCTCGGCCCTCGCTCCTCGGCCCTCGCTCCTCGCTCCTCGCCCCTCGCTCCTCGCCCCTCGCTCCTCGCTCCTCGCCCCTCGCTCCTCGCCCCTCGCCCCTCGGCCCTCGCTCCTCGCCCCTCGGCCCTCGCACCTCGCCCCTCGCTCCTCGCACCTCGGCCCTCGCTCCTCGCTCCTCGGCCCTCGCCCCTCGCCCCTCGCCCCTCGCCCCTCGCCCCTCGCCCCTCGCTCCTCGCCCCTCGCCCCTCGCTCCTCGCTCCTCGGCCCTCGCTCCTCGCTCCTCGGCCCTCGCTCCTCGCTCCTCGGCCCTCGGCCCTCGCTCCTCGCTCCTCGGCCCTCGCTCCTCGGCCCTCGCTCCTCGCTCCTCGCCCCTCGGCCCTCGCTCCTCGCCCCTCGCTCCTCGGCCCTCGCTCCTCGGCCCTCGGCCCTCGCTCCTCGCTCCTCGGCCCTCGCTCCTCGCTCCTCGCTCCTCGGCCCTCGCTCCTCGGCCCTCGCTCCTCGGCCCTCGCTCCTCGCTCCTCGGCCCTCGCTCCTCGGCCCTCGCTCCTCGGCCCTCGCTCCTCGGCCCTCGGCCCTCGCTCCTCGGCCCTCGGCCCTCGCTCCTCGGCCCTCGCCCCTCGCCCCTCGCCCCTCGCTCCTCGGCCCTCGCTCCTCGGCCCTCGGCCCTCGGCCCTCGCTCCTCGCTCCTCGGCCCTCGCTCCTCGGCCCTCGCTCCTCGCTCCTCGGCCCTCGCTCCTCGCTCCTCGGCCCTCGCTCCTCGGCCCTCGCTCCTCGGCCCTCGCTCCTCGGCCCTCGCTCCTCGCTCCTCGCCCCTCGCTCCTCGCTCCTCGGCCCTCGCTCCTCGCTCCTCGGCCCTCGCTCCTCGCTCCTCGCCCCTCGGCCCTCGCCCCTCGCTCCTCGCCCCTCGGCCCTCGGCCCTCGCTCCTCGCTCCTCGGCCCTCGCCCCTCGCTCCTCGGCCCTCGCTCCTCGCTCCTCGCTCCTCGGCCCTCGCTCCTCGCTCCTCGCTCCTCGCTCCTCGCTCCTCGCTCCTCGCTCCTCGCCCCTCGCCCCTCGCTCCTCGCTCCTCGGCCCTCGCTCCTCGCTCCTCGCCCCTCGCCCCTCGCTCCTCGGCCCTCGCTCCTCGGCCCTCGGCCCTCGCTCCTCGCTCCTCGGCCCTCGCCCCTCGGCCCTCGCCCCTCGGCCCTCGCTCCTCGCTCCTCGGCCCTCGCTCCTCGGCCCTCGCTCCTCGCTCCTCGCTCCTCGCTCCTCCGGCAGAAATAAGAGAAGTGAAACGCAGCCTAAGTGTTTGTATTCTATGAAGCCTCTATGACAACATAATAACATAATTAAATAACATTTGAATTGTGTAATTATGTAGTTTTTAATATTCCTGAAGTGTATATATAGCTTCATCTTATTATATATTTAAATGCAGATAAGTATGAATCTGAGTTTGTTCCACTTTATAATACTGAGTGTGTTGAACAGGAAGCTCTGAGCCGCATCATCAGCACGCTAGCCAATAAGAATGAAGAGCTGCAAACCTTCCTGGAGACCGTCGACAACACGCTGACGGGCCTGCAGGTCAGCAGCTGATTGGCTCAGGGGGAGAAAGTGGGAGGGGCTTATGTTGTATCACTTTGAATTAAAGTTAAAAACGTGTTCTGTCCAATCAGGCGGAGTCATGTAAGGTGATGTCAGAGCTGGAGGCGGAGCTCGAACAGCTAAGCTCCGCCCTGGAGGAGAAAGGGGCGGGGCTCCGTTACGTCATCAAAGAGGAGAAGCGGAGGAAGGAGGCGGAGCTTCAGGTGAAGACGCTTATTATAATCAGGAATTATTCATTCGTATTAATTGTAACTCCGTTTAAATGTATTATATTAAACGTGTTTCAGAAGCAGATGTCGGAGGGGAAGTTCGCCCTGCGTTCGGGCGAAGAGCTGCTCGAGTTCGCTAACCAAACGCTGACGATCACCAACGAAGAAGAGTTCCTCAAGGTAGGATGGGAGGACATTAAAAATAATAAAATCAATTAAAAACAAACATAAAATAATAAAGTTATTTATGTGTTTTCTGTCCAGGCGGCGAAACAGATCAAAGAGAGGTTCGTTAACCCGTCCTTTGATACGTAATCAAACACTTTGATGTTGACAGGTTTTAACATTTTATTTATTTTGCTCTTTCTTTGTTTCTGTTTTATTTTATTTTTAATTTACACTTTTTTTTATTTCTTTTATTTTACCTTTTAATTAAATTAGTAAAAACCACTAACACGTCTTAAACCAATCAAAGCTCAGCGTTTAACCCCCGTTGCCAGGGTAACCATGGCCCCGGGGTTCCGCCTGGCGACCCGTCCGGCGGCGTCGGAGACGATGTCGCAGTTCACCGTCGACTTCAGCGCCGACAGGGCGGGGCTTCAGAGGCTGGACTTCCTGCCAGGTGATCAACATCAGATCAACATCAGATCAATATCAGATCAACATCAGATCAATATCAGATCAATATCAGATCAACATCAGATCAATATCAGATCAACATCAGTCAGAATCAGATTTTTTTTTTCAGTCAATGTATTATTTATTTTAATGTTTGTGTTTGTCGGCCAAATCTTTATGAATGTATAAAGTGCACCGTCTCCTGCTCGGTGTCATCCGGATGAATATCAGTATTTTATTTTGAAAATCTCCCTCTCAGTCCCTAAAGCTCCAGAGATCGACGCCTCCTCCTGCGTTGCCAGGGACAACAACATCACGGTTGCCTGGCGACCGGCCGGCGACGACGGACGAATCGAACGCTATGATCTGGAATACAGGAAGTCGAACAGAGAGGATTCGCTGAGGGCCGCCGGAGATGCATGCTGGGAAAAAATGACCGACATCGAGGAGACTCAGGCGACCATCTCAGGTCTGAAGTTCGACTCCCGCTTCGTGGTGGTTCGCGTTCGAGCGAGGAACAAAGCGGCCGCCGGCGACTTCTCCGAGCCGGTTGCCGTGCCGACCGCAGGTGGTTTTATATAAATATTTATCGTAGCTTAATTTCATTTATTTTCTGCATAACTTTTTATTATTATTACTTAATTATTTTAAATGTACTTTCCTGCAGCGTTCGCCTTTGTGTTCGACGGCTCGTCGGCTCACGCTGAGCTGAGGGTTCAGAGCGACACGGTGACCTGGGAGCCGCAGGGGGTCAAAGGTCACGACGCCCGGCTGAGAGGCAAAGAGAACAAGAGCAGGTACCGCTGAGCATCATGGGAGTTGTAGTCCTTCCTGCCTTTCCCTCCCAGGTGGTCAAACCCGATCTTAACTGTCATTAATTTAGGTTTTCTGCTGCTGACCTTTTTGTCCCTCTTCAGTCTCCGTACCGCGTCGCCACCGCTCGCTCAGGTAGAAACGACTTCGCTGACCAATCACGTTCTCCATCCGCCATTTCCTGCTCCACTCAGCCAATCACATCACTGCTCCACTCAGCCAATCACATCACTGCAACCGCTGACATCATCTTACCCTGATTTAATATTCAGATCTGTTTGTGGCTCCATTTGTTCACGTGATGATTTAATATAACACAAACCTATTCAATAAACTCATAATAACAGAGTGAATATATATCTGTGTTTATGACTTATTACATTTTAATAACCAGCTTAATTAGATTTATTATACAAATAATACATGGGATTTTCCTGAAGCTCAAAGTGGCTTAAATTAAAACACTAACATTTTAATTCTTTGTTTGTTTCTATTTATTTAGATATTGTGTATTTTGTTGTTTACAGAATTATAAATCAATTAAATTAATATTTTGAGTTTTTTCACGTTTTCTCATCATCGCTTCGGCTCGTCTCATTGGCTGTTTCACTTCCTGGTTTCTCACTTTCACTCTACGAGTTTAAAGGGTTTTAAATATTTTTTTATATTTTTTACTAAATGATGTGTTTCTATTGGTCGGCAGCCGGAGCGCCACGCCCTCGCCCAATAAGACGGCAGGAAGTCGAGGCGCACGCGACCGATTCGCCGGAGAGTCGTACACCGTGCTGGGTGAGGAATGCTAACCAATGCTAATGCTAATGCTTTACCATTTTTACGGTTTTAAAATATAAAGAATAAAATAAGAAACGGTCTCACCAGCTTTTATTTTGATATTTATAAAAAAGAAAACCCGTCCTGTTTAGTGGACTTTTATTTTGAAGGTTTAATAAAACATCCTCCCGTCTCCTAGGCGACCAGGAGATGGTGGGCGGCGGCCTCTACTGGGAGCTCCGCCCCCTCGCTGACTGGAAGTCCTTCAGTGTGGGCGTGGCCTATCGCTCCAGCCTGGGACGCTTCGACCAATTAGGTAAAAGCTCCGGTTCCTGGTGTCTCCACGCCAGCCAATGGCTGCAGAGCTCGCTCGCTGCCAAGCACAACAACCGGGCGAAGGCGCTCGATTGGCCACTGCCTCAGCGAATCGGAATCTTCTGCGACTACGACAACGGTAGATATTCTGCTCTGTTCTTATTCTAACTTTTAATCTGTGTTTACAGACCGCCTCTCCGTCTACTGCTTTCATTATACGATGTTTATGATTTTGATATTTTCAGTTTTGTGTTCAGTCGTTGACGTCTCTGTGTTTCAGGAGATTTAATCTTCATCGACGTCGATCGTCTTCGTCTTCTTCACTCCTTCAAAACAAAATTCAACCAGCCGCTCGTCCCCGCCTTCACCGTCAGTACTCAGACACATGTTTGATATCTTATTATAATGTTATTATATTAATATCTTATGATATTTGTATCATTTAAATATTTTACTATCTTATTATTATTTTAATATTTTATAATTCTTTATTTTATTATTATTTTTTGGCAACAATTATTAAAAAAATTACAATTTTATTTATTTTGAAATTCATAATTTGAAGCTTTAGTTTTAGAGCTTTTATTTTGAAAAAGCGCTGCTGTTTTGTTGAATGCCAGACTTTCATTTTGAAGGTCTTAATTTAAACAAGAATCCGACTGTATTCAATCGTTGCAGGTTTGGTGCGGCGGCATCGCCTTGACGACGGGCCTGCAGGTGCCGAGCTTCATGGGTAATTTCCTCTCGACCAATCAGAGCCTGAGCAACCTGTCGCCGTAGATCCTCGTCCAATCAGCTGCTTCCATTTCCCTGCTGTTGATTATCATTAATTTATTATTTTATACATTTGTAATTATGAGTTTAATTTATTAAAGTAAATGTTATTATTACAGATTTACGTGTTGTTGTTGTTGTCTTCGTCAAATATAAACATAAAGAATATTTAAATTATTTAACAAAATTAATATATTTGTATTTCCTGTTCGATGATGAAATTCTGGACCTGAAGCTTTATTTTGAAGGGATCATAACTTTATGTCATAGCTCAGCTCTTATTTTGAAGAAGCAACCGAAAACAAGGCCTTTTCCCTCTGGCTTTTATTTTGAAAATCTACTATTATTGTCTTTTAGCTATAGCTTTTATTTTGAAAAGACTTTCATGAGAAACCAAAAAAGACTTTTATTCTGAAGTGTGTCATCACTTACTGTTGTGCATTCCTTCTGGCTTTTATTTTGAAAATCTACTATTATTGTCTTTTAGCGGTGGCTTTTATTTTGAAAATCTACTATTATTGTCTTTTAGCTATGGCTTTTATTTTGAAAAAACTTTCATGAGAAACCAAAAAAGACTTTTATTCTGAAATGCGTCATCACTTACTGTTGTGCATTCCTTCCGGCTTTTATTTTGAAGGCTGTAACAAAGCACACATTATTTTGAAATTCATGAAGAATTGATGTTTAATTGTTTTGAAAGACTTTTATTGTGAAAGACCTCGTTAGAGTTCATGTCTTGTATCTCGCCTGGCTCTTATTTTGAAATCTCTACCAAGATGTACTTTATTTTGAAACATATCAAATCCTCTATGTTTAATAATGTGAAAGGCTTTTATTGTGAAAGACTGGATTAGTGTTCCTTCTGACTTCCTGGCACTTTGACTGAATGACTTTTATTTTTAAGGAAAATATATTTAATTGTTTCTGTTTTTTTACTTGATTTTGAGAATCAGGATTTATTAAAAGTTAAAATCACAGATAGGTTTGACTGAAAACAAATGAAAGGTTTATTTATTGATTATTGATCATTGATGACATCATGCGTGTGAATGTTTTATATTTTGATAAACTGTGAAATAAATAAATGTATTGAAGTTGTAAATGTGGAATAATTTGTGTCAGAGGTTAAAATCAGCACTTCCTCCTGACCTTTCAAAGTAAAAGTCTTGCTGTCTTCTTTTTATATGAAGGATTTTAATGTGAACAACCGCAGGAAGTGTTGTTTTGAATTTAAAGGGTTAGGTTATTGATTAAAGACCAAATCAAGGTTATTGATTAAAGACCAAATCAAGGTTATTGATTTGGAACATATTTCCAATCAAACCACAAAGAGGCCGATCAGCGGTCTCCAATCAATTGAGCTATTGATCCTGTGATGTCATCATGAGCTATTGATCCTGTGATGTCATCATGAGCTATTGATCCTGTGTGATGTCATCATGAGCTATTGACCCTGTGATGTCATCATGAGCTATTGATCCTGTGTGATGTCATCATGAGCTATTGATCCTGTGTGATGTCATCATGAGCTATTGATCCTGTGTGATGTCATCATGAGCTATTGACCCTGTGATGTCATCATGAGCTATTGACCCTGTGATGTCATCATGAGCTATTGACCCTGTGATGTCATCATGAGCTATTGACCCTGTGATGTCATCATGAGCTATTGATCCTGTGTGATGTCATCATGAGCTATTGATCCTGTGATGTCATCATGAGCTATTGATCCTGTGATGTCATCATGAGCTATTGATCCTGTGTAATGTCATCATGAGCTATTGACCCTGTGATGTCATCATGAGCTATTGATCCTGTGTGATGTCATCATGAGCTATTGATCCTGTGATGTCATCATGAGCTATTGATCCTGTGATGTCATCATGAGCTATTGACCCTGTGATGTCATCATGAGCTATTGATCCTGTGATGTCATCATGAGCTATTGACCCTGTGATGTCATCATGAGCTATTGATCCTGTGATGTCATCATGAGCTATTGATCATGTGTGATGTCATCATGAGCTATTGACCCTGTGATGTCATCATGAGCTATTGATCCTGTGATGTCATCATGAGCTATTGACCCTGTGATGTCATCATGAGCTATTGATCCTGTGATGTCATCATGAGCTATTGACCCTGTGATGTCATCATGAGCTATTGACCCTGTGATGTCATCATGAGCTATTGACCCTGTGATGTCATCATGAGCTATTGACCCTGTGATGTCATCATGAGCTATTGATCCTGTGATGTCATCACGAGCTATTGACCCTGTGATGTCATCATGAGCTATTGACCCTGTGATGTCATCATGAGCTATTGATCCTGTGTGATGTCATCATGAGCTATTGATCCTGTGTGATGTCATCATGAGCTATTGACCCTGTGATGTCATCATGAGCTATTGACCCTGTGATGTCATCATGAGCTATTGATCCTGTGTGATGTCATCATGAGCTATTGACCCTGTGATGTCATCATGAGCTATTGATCCTGCGTGATGTGATCATGAGCTATTGATCATGTGTGATGTCATCATGAGCTATTGACCCTGTGATGTCATCATGAGCTATTGATCCTGTGATGTCATCATGAGCTATTGACCCTGTGATGTCATCATGAGCTATTGACCCTGTGATGTCATCATGAGCTATTGACCCTGTGATGTCATCATGAGCTATTGACCCTGTGATGTCATCATGAGCTATTGATCCTGTGATGTCATCACGAGCTATTGACCCTGTGATGTCATCATGAGCTATTGACCCTGTGATGTCATCATGAGCTATTGACCCTGTGATGTCATCATGAGCTATTGACCCTGTGATGTCATCATGAGCTATTGATCCTGTGTGATGTCATCATGAGCTATTGATCATGTGTGATGTCATCATGAGCTATTGACCCTGTGATGTCATCATGAGCTATTGATCCTGTGATGTCATCATGAGCTATTGACCCTGTGATGTCATCATGAGCTATTGACCCTGTGATGTCATCATGACCAATTGACCCTGTGATGTCATCATGAGCTATTGACCCTGTGATGTCATCATGAGCTATTGATCCTGTGATGTCATCACGAGCTATTGATCCTGTGATGTCATCACGAGCTATTGACCCTGTGATGTCATCACGAGCTATTGACCCTGTGATGTCATCATGAGCTATTGATCCTGTGATGTCATCATGAGCTATTGACCCTGTGATGTCATCATGAGCTATTGACCCTGTGATGTCATCATGAGCTATTGACCCTGTGATGTCATCACGAGCTATTGATCCTGTGATGTCATCATGAGCTATTGACCCTGTGATGTCATCATGAGCTATTGACCCTGTGATGTCATCACGAGCTATTGATCCTGTGTGATGTCATCATGAGCTATTGACCCTGTGATGTCATCATGAGCTATTGACCCTGTGATGTCATCATGAGCTATTGACCCTGTGATGTCATCATGAGCTATTGATCCTGTGATGTCATCATGAGCTATTGACCCTGTGATGTCATCATGAGCTATTGATCCTGTGATGTCATCATGAGCTATTGACCCTGTGATGTCATCATGAGCTATTGACCCTGTGATGTCATCATGAGCTATTGATCCTGTGATGTCATCATGAGCTATTGATCCTGTGTGATGTCATCATGAGCTATTGATCCTGTGATGTCATCATGAGCTATTGATCCTGTGTGATGTCATCATGAGCTATTGACCCTGTGATGTCATCATGAGCTATTGACCCTGTGATGTCATCATGAGCTATTGATCCTGTGATGTCATCACGAGCTATTGATCCTGTGTGATGTCATCATGAGCTATTGATCCTGTGATGTCATCATGAGCTATTGATCCTGTGTGATGTCATCATGAGCTATTGACCCTGTGATGTCATCATGAGCTATTGACCCTGTGATGTCATCACGAGCTATTGATCCTGTGATGTCATCACGAGCTATTGACCCTGTGATGTCATCATGAGCTATTGACCCTGTGATGTCATCATGAGCTATTGACCCTGTGATGTCATCATGAGCTATTGACCCTGTGATGTCATCATGAGCTATTGACCCTGTGATGTCATCATGAGCTATTGACCCTGTGATGTCATCACGAGCTATTGATCCTGTGTGATGTCATCATGAGCTATTGACCCTGTGATGTCATCACGAGCTATTGATCCTGTGTGATGTCATCATGAGCTATTGACCCTGTGATGTCATCATGAGCTATTGACCCTGTGATGTCATCATGAGCTATTGACCCTGTAATGTCATCATGAGCTATTGACCCTGTGATGTCATCATGAGCTATTGACCCTGTGATGTCATCATGAGCTATTGACCCTGTGATGTCATCACGAGCTATTGATCCTGTGTGATGTCATCATGAGCTATTGACCCTGTGATGTCATCATGAGCTATTGACCCTGTGATGTCATCATGAGCTATTGACCCTGTGATGTCATCACGAGCTATTGACCCTGTGATGTCATCATGAGCTATTGACCCTGTGATGTCATCATGAGCTATTGACCCTGTGATGTCATCATGAGCTATTGATCCTGTGATGTCATCATGAGCTATTGACCCTGTGATGTCATCACGAGCTATTGATCCTGTGATGTCATCATGAGCTATTGACCCTGTGATGTCATCATGAGCTATTGATCCTGTGTGATGTCATCATGAGCTATTGACCCTGTGATATCATCATGAGCTATTGACCCTGTGATGTCATCATGAGCTATTGACCCTGTGATGTCATCATGAGCTATTGACCCTGTGATGTCATCATGAGCTATTGACCCTGTGATGTGATCATGAGCTATTGATCCTGTGATGTCATCATGAGCTATTGACCCTGTGATGTCATCATGAGCTATTGACCCTGTGATGTCATCATGAGCTATTGATCCTGTGATGTCATCATGAGCTATTGATCCTGTGATGTCATCATGAGCTATTGACCCTGTGATCTCATCATGAGCTATTGACCCTGTGATGTCATCATGAGCTATTGACCCTGTGATGTCATCATGAGCTATTGACCCTGTGATGTGATCATGAGCTATTGACCCTGTGATGTCATCATGAGCTATTGACCCTGTGATGTCATCATGAGCTATTGACCCTGTGATGTCATCATGAGCTATTGACCCTGTGATGTCATCATGAGCTATTGACCCTGTGATGTCATCATGAGCTATTGACCCTGTGATGTCATCATGAGCTCCTTGTGGATAAAAAGGGAGGTTTTATTCATGTTTTGATGAAATGGATGAAAACTACAGAATCTGTATTTTCCGTCATCTCATGACAGCGAGTGTTTTCACAAAGAAGGGGGCGGGGCCTGTGTATAGTGAAAGCTATCTCTTATCTTTAACATTTAAAATTAAAATAATAATCATTTTCTGTTTCTTGTTTTTTTTTAGTAAGTTAAAAAAATACACAAATATTTCACACAGTCTGACAAGAAAATGAAACCGTTTGAATATACACATAAATAATAAAAAACTGAAACAGTGAGACAGAGAGGAGGGGGCGGGGCCTGAGGGTTGTCTCCATGGCAACAGGTCAACAGCGCAGCGTCAGAGCAGGAGGAGAAGAGGTGAGGGTAAACTTTAATAACAATAACGTCTGTCTTTAAAGGTTCAATATAAATAACCTTTATTTATTGGGGGGGGGGGGGTACACAAACAAACATGTAAACATTTAATGTCTGGAGTGTTGGGTTCTGTAACTCAGCTCCTGATTGGTTGATTTCTCGTTCAACTTATCCGACTATCTTTCGTGCTTAGTCACGATGGGGTGTTTCCGTGGTAACCGGGAAGATTTCTATGGAGAAGTGCTCCTATTGGACGAGAGGAAGCTCTGCCTGACGTCAGAGCAGGGCATCAAAGTGAGTTAATATTAATACGAGATCAAATAATATAAATGAAAGTGTTTTATTGTCCTTTAATAATAATGTATGTTTTATATATTTATTGATCTCCTCTTTTTAATGTCCTCAGAAGTCTTCCAAGGCGGCGGCCATTTTGCGGCTCGTGTTTTTTCACCTAAAAAGTCGAATTCTTCGGTTTGAGATTCTGCGACAGAAACCAGACGACGGTAACGGAGAACATATTTAACAACTACTGCGTCTCTGTTACAAATGACTTAGTTTGAAGCATTAAAAGTGTAGTTTCATGTTTTTATTGTTATTATGTTCACGAGGTATTTTCTTTTATTATTTTCTGTTCACACAAAACACATGTTATTGATAAAGTAGATGAAATAATAATGTGTTTCAGGACTGGTTGGATCCTCAGAAAGCTCTCTCTCAGCATCGAGACCTCGGTACGTAAAGCTCATTCAATCTAAAGTGAATTAAAAACAATAACAGCAACAAATCATGTTCAGTCTACCCGATGATATAATACATTTGAACAATTAAATGTCGTAATTTAATTTCTCTTCGTCTCTGTTGTGTCACAGTCGGACCGCCGTACATTTTCTATTTCGGGGTGAAGTTTTACGCTCAGGATCCGTCGGAGCTGGAGGACGAAGCTACGCTGTAAGGTTTATAATGTTACCTAATGTTAGGCTAAGTTCCTTTGAAGAGTAGAGTAGGTTGCATAGTGACATCACTAGGTTACAGAGTGTATTCTGCCCTCGCAAGAATGCTTTTCGGATTGCAGGCTTGGCAGATAGCTAACACGGAAATAAACACCCAGGAGACAGCAGCTCAGTTTTTGATGTTTCTGATTAAGTTCCATTTCCATTTCCATTTTTGTAAAACTGAAATACAAACAAACCCAAAGTCATGAGACGTTGTCACATTAAACACTAAATAAACAAAGAAACTAGACTAAAACAAACATTCCAAACAACAGAGTACCTGTTAGCATAAATGCTACAAACATTTCCACTGCTGTTCACAGGCTAACAAGTTTAGCATCAGTCGTTGTTCTTCATGTTTGCATATAATCAATTTAAATATGCAACTAAGTATACACGGACAATATATGGAATGGTACTCACAGACATAAAGACCCTAGGATTTGAGCAAGGATTTTGTTGGCAGGAAACAACCCATGTGCTCCATAGACAGCCAGAAACAGGAAACTACGGCAAGCATTTATGGACACACAGTGCAAACCCCAAACCCTTTGCAGGCCCTCTTAAAGGGGCAGCACACTCCCCGCTTGGTAGAATGTACCACTAAGTCCCTTTGAGAAGGAGAACAACTTCAGAGCCTGGTCTTGAATACACCCTGGAAGAACCTTCTTTAATCACCCGTACTTCCACTTTACGGACCCTGTTGTCTTGACCAGGAAAGGTATTTACTATAAGTCCAGTAGGCGATTCGTTCCTTTTGACCTGTCTGTCCTTCAGAAGCACAACGTCTCTGATTTGCAAAGAGGCTTATCTGCTTGGTTGTAGTGTTGCAAGGTATTCTTGTCGCCAATGTGGGACAGCTCTGGAGGACGGGCAGGAAGGCGGGGACGGGACAGTTCCGGAGGATGGGCAGGAGGGTGGCGTAGGCCGCGATGGGACCACTCCAGAGTCCGCTGGATCGCCGGAGGTGCAGGAGTACTGGGATCGGGAGACGGTAAGACCGCGGACGGGACAGGTTTCGGAGTAGGCGTGACCATAACCGTTATCGGCGGGACAGTAACCCGTGTCGGAGGGACATGTGTAGGCAGGACCCCCGACGGGACAGGAGTTTGCAGGACCCCCGACGGAACAGGACATAGGGTTGGCAGGACCCCCGGCAGGACAGGGTGTTGGAGAGTTGGAGTGTCCACTCGCTCTTTGATGTGCAGATTGTTAATGCAAGGGTCAAAAAGAGATGTACGTCCATTACTCAGCACGTTTGTCCTGTAGACATTGACGCTGTCTAGTTTGTGGGCTTTTCCCAGACAGACTTCTCCTATGATCACCCAACCTAGGTCGAGGTGTTGAGCATACGGTGCGTTGTGGGGTCCATTGCACAGCTCCCGAACTTTATGTGCCTGTGGTATATCTCGGCCAAACAGTATGAGAATGTCTGCCGTAGAATCTAGTGCAGGGATCTTGTCCTCAACCCGGTTGAGATGTGTGTAGTGTTTTGCGATCTCAGGCGTGGGAATTTCAGACTTGTCATCTGGGAGCATATCACATTCGATTAGAGTGGGAAGTGGAATACACGTTTTGTCGTCCAATGCCTCCATTATGTAATTGTTTGCTCGTCGCCCTGAGGTTTCAAAGACTCCTGAACATGTCTTCAGTGTGTAGGATGCTGTGTCATCATTAACGTCAAAGAGTTCAAAAAAGTCTGTTTTTGCCAAGGACTTATTGCTCTGCTCATCTAGGACGACATACATTTTGACAGCTCTCTCTCTCTGGCCTGCCGGATACACTCTGACTAAACACATCTTGGTGCATGATCTTGGCTTTACTTCAGTCCCACAGATGTCAGTGCATTTTGACGTGACAGCGAAAGGAGGAGATTCGTCTTGCTCCCCGCCTTGATATCTTGAGGTTACGGCGGCCCCTGTTGTCCATGGAGCCGGCCCTGGATGTAGTGCAGTAGGGTGGCGGTCACTGTTGCACTCTCTGCACTGAACCTTTTTGTCACAGTCTTTGGTTTGGTGGCTGGTTGATGCACAGCAGCTAAAGCAAATGTTTGAATCCTTAAGATAGGCTTTTCTCTCATCCAGAGATTTGTACCTGAAACCACGGCATTTCCTGAGAGGGTGTGGTTTGTGGTGGAGTGGACATTGCTTATCTGGGTCGACAGCTCTTTTTGATGCTGAGCTTTCATAGCTGTTATCAAAGTCTGCTGAGACCTCTGTCCTCCTTACAGAGACTGGCGTTCTCATGTTGGGTTTGAAAGGCTCCTCAATCTTGCTTATACTCGGACCACCTGTGAGCTGGGCAAAGCTTGGGTCATTGAGTATCTTGGCCTGGTCACAAACATACTTTGCAAAGATGAAGAATGGTGGATACGATACTCTGTGTGTTTCTTTGTAACGTGATGCTAGAGAGACCCACTTGTCATGCAGGGAATAGGGCAGCTTTTGGACGATGGGAGTGATGCCACGGGATGTGTCTAGGTAGCTCAGACCAGATAGAAATCCATCTGTCTTGGCGGCTTCAAGCTCCAGAAGAATGTCTCCCAGCTCCCTCAACTTTTGATTTTCTCTGTTGTTGAGTGCATTTTCTATTGCTTCAGGTGACCCATAACAATCTTCCAACCTTTGCCAGAGCATATTGACACCTGCTGCCGCATTATGGATGTGAACCGATCTGATTCTCTTTGCATGTTCAAAGGATTTCGGTCCAAGTCATTTACACAGGAGGTCGAGCTCTTCTCTTGATGACAGGTTCAAGCCCTCTGTGGAACTGAGGAATGATGCTTTCCAGGCCCAATAGTTTTCCGGCTGGTCATCAAACTGCAAAAGCCCGGAGCTAACCATTTCCCGACGTATTAAATACTTGGCCAAATCTGCTGTAGCTGATTAACGAGACTCATTGGCTCTAGGTGAAACATCTGCATGTGGCTGAGCAGGTTGCTGAACATGACTGGATGGTCTTGCTGCGTGTGACTGCTCATGATGGCTGTAGATGTTTCTGAATGGACCTTCAGCAGGGCGATATATCTGGCTGGCATCTCGCTCCTGATTGTGTGCATGTTGAGCAGGTAGTTTAGGAAATCCACCTTCAATGACCTCACGTGGCTGTCCAGCACCTCTTCCCATGTAGCCTTTAGCTTGCTCACCGTCGTCCATTGCGTGCTGGTATGAGTTGTTGTGGCTTTGAGTCTTGGTGAGAGTCAGGTGCTGGATTCCCCTTGTACCACTCCGTGTACGCACTCTATAGGCTTGCACGATCTGGATCTCCATATGCACCCTCAGCAGCTGCTTCGAGAACTTCAGCTTCAGCGATGGCAACTGCAGCAGCACTTTCTAGCCGCAGTGTGTTGAGACTAGCTTTAAGCTCCGCTTTCTTTCTTGTAGCTTCAGCTGCGGCCTTCTGTTGTTCCTTGTCAAAAGATGCCTGTGCTTTAATCATGTCAGCTTCTCTTTGTGCAAAAGAGGCCTGGACACGTGCAGCCTCTGCTTTTGCACGAGCTCTAGCTGCCATGGTGTTGACTGAGGACATGCGGCTTGAACGTGAGGTGATGGAGCATTGTGATCCTTTGCAGGCCCTCTTAAAGGGGCAGCACAGAGTGACATCATTAGGTTAGTGAGATCACTAGGTTACTTAGTGACATCACTAGGTTACAGAGTGACATCATTAGGTTACAGAGTGACATCATTAGTTTACAGAGTGACATCATTAGGTTAGTGACATCACTAGGTTACATAGTGACATCACTAGGTTACAGAGTGACATCATTAGGTTACAGAGTGACATCACTAGGTTAGTGACATCACTAGGTTACATAGTGACATCACTAGGTTACAGAGTGACATCATTAGGTTAGTGACATCACTAGGTTACATCGTGACATCACTAGGTTACAGAGTGACATCACTAGGTTACAGAGTGACATCACTGTGTTCCATAGTGATGTCATTAGGTTCCATAGTGATGTCACTGTGTTCCATAGTGATGTCATTAGGTTCCATAGTGATGTCACTGTGTTCCATAGTGATGTCACTGTGCTCCATAGTGATGTCACTGTGTTCCGTAGTGATGTCACTGTGTCCCGTAGTGATGTCACTGTGCTCCGTAGTGATGTCACTGTGTTCCGTAGTGATGTCACTGTGCTCCGTAGTGATGTCACTGAGTTCCGTAGTGATGTCACTGTGTCCCGTAGTGATGTCACTGTGCTCCATAGTGATGTCACTGAGTTCCGTAGTGATGTCACTGTGTCCCGTAGTGATGTCACTGTGTTTCGTAGTGATGTCACTGTGTTCCGTAGTGATGTCACTGTGTCCCGTAGTGATGTCACTGTGTTCCGTAGTGATGTCACTGTGTCCCGTAGTGATGTCACGTTCCATAGTGATGTCACTGTGTTCCGTAGTGATGTCACTGTGTTCCATAGTGATGTCACTGTGTCCCGTAGTGATGTCACTGTGTTCCGTAGTGATGTCACTGTGTTCCATAGTGATGTCACGTTCCATAGTGATGTCACTGTGTTCCATAGTGATGTCACTGTGTCCCGTAGTGATGTCACTGTGCTCCCCAGGTGTCAGTTTTACCTGCAGGTGCGTCAGGACGTCCATCATGGCCGCCTGCCCTGCCCCCCCTCCCTGAAGCCCCGCCTCTCCGCCCTGATGCTGCTCGGTAACACTTTCATATCAAATGTTATTTATTCTTTCCTTCATTTATTTATTTCGATCAGTTTAAAAGTCCTTGGAAAGTTAAACTTTTCATCTCAATTATAAAAATATGTTTCTTTATTTGTGTGTATTTGTGTGTATTTGTGTTTATTTGGGTGTATTTTCGTGTATTTGTGTATATTTGTGTGTATTTTCGTGTATTTGTGTGTATTTGTGTGTATGTGTGTGTATTTGTGTTTATTTGTGTGTATTTTCGTGTATTTGTGTGTATTTGTGTTTATTTGTGTGTATTTTCGTGTATTTGTGTGTATTTGTGTTTATTTGTGATTATTTGTGTGTATTTGTGTGTATTTGTGTGTATGTGTGTGTATGTGTGTGTATTTGTGTTTATTTGTGTGTATTTTCGTGTATTTGTGTGTATTTGTGTTTATTTGTGTGTATTTTCGTGTATTTGTGTGTATTTGTGTTTATTTGTGTGTATTTGTGTGTATTTGTGTGTATTTGTGTTTATTTGTGTGTATTTACGTGTATTTTCGTGTATTTGTGTGTATTTGTGTTTATTTGTGTGTATTTGTGTGTATTTGTGTTTATGTGTGTGTATTTGTGTGTATGTGTGTTTATTTGTGTGTATTTGTGTGTATGTGTGTTTATTTGTGTGTATTTGTGTGTATTTTCGTGTATTTGTGTGTATTTGTGTTTATTTGTGTGTATTTTCGTGTATTTGTGTGTATTTGTGTTTATTTGTGATTATTTGTGTGTATTTGTGTGTATTTGTGTGTATGTGTGTGTATGTGTGTTTATTTGTGTGTATTTTCGTGTATTTGTGTGTATTTGTGTTTATTTGTGTGTATTTTCGTGTATTTGTGTGTATTTGTGTTTATTTGTGTGTATTTGTGTGTATTTGTGTTTATTTGTGTGTATTTTCGTGTATTTGTGTGTATTTGTGTGTATTTTCGTGTATTTGTGTGTATTTGTGTTTATTTGTGTGTATTTGTGTTTATGTGTGTGTATTTGTGTGTATGTGTGTTTATTTGTGTGTATTTGTGTGTATGTGTGTGTATTTGTGTGTATTTGTGTGTATGTGTGTGTATTTGTGTGTATGTGTGTTTATTTGTGTGTATTTGTGTTTATGTGTGTGTATGTGTGTGTATTTGTGTGTATTTGTGTTTATTTGTGTGTATTTGTGTGAATGTGTGTATTTGTGTGTATTTGTGTGTATGTGTGTTTATGTGTGTGAATGTGTGTGTATGTGTGTTTATTTGTGTGTATCTGTGTGTATTTGTGTGTATTTGTGTGTATTTGTGTGTATCTGTGTGTATTTGTGTGTGTGTATCTGTGTGTATGTGTGTGTATCTGTGTGTATCTGTGTGTATCTGTGTGTATTTGTGTGTATTTGTGTGTATCTGTGTGTATCTGTGTGTATCTGTGTGTATATGTGTGTCTCTGTGTGTATCTGTGTGTATTTGTGTGTATCTGTGTGTATTTGTGTGTATCTGTGTGTATCTGTGTGGAAAGTTAAACTTTTCATCTCAATTATAAAAATATGTTTCTTTATTTGGGTGTATTTGTGTTTATTTGTGTGTATTTTCGTGTATTTGTGTTTATTTGTGTGTATTTTCGTGTATTTGTGTGTATTTGTATGTGTGTGTATTTGTGTTTATTTGTGTATTTTCGTGTATTTGTGTGTATTTGTGTGTATGTGTGTGTATTTGTGTTTATTTGTGTGTATTTTCGTGTATTTGTGTGTATTTGTGTGTATGTGTGTGTATTTGTGTTTATTTGTGATTATTTGTGTGTATTTGTGTGTATGTGTGTGTATTTGTGTTTATTTGTGTGTATTTTCGTGTATTTGTGTGTATTTGTGTTTATTTGTGTGTATTTTCGTGTATTTGTGTGTATTTGTGTGTATTTTCGTGTATTTGTGTTTATTTGTGTTTATTTGTGTGTATTTGTGTGTATTTGTGTGTATTTGTGTGTATTTGTGTTTATGTGTGTGTATTTGTGTGTATGTGTGTTTATTTGTGTGTATTTGTGTGTATTTGTGTTTATGTGTGTGTATTTGTGTGTATTTGTGTGAATGTGTGTATGTGTGTGTATTTGTGTGTGTATGTGTGTTTATTTGTGTGTATTTGTGTGTATGTGTGTGTATTTGTGTGTATGTGTGTTTATTTGTGTGTATTTGTGTGTATTTGTGTTTATGTGTGTGTATTTGTGTGTATTTGTGTGAATGTGTGTATGTGTGTTTATTTGTGTGTATTTGTGTGTTTATTTGTGTGTATTTGTGTGTATGTGTGTGTATTTGTGTGTATTTGTGTGTGTGTATTTGTGTGTATTTGTGTGTATGTGTGTGTATCTGTGTGTATCTGTGTGTATCTGTGTGTATTTGTGTGTATCTGTGTGTATATGTGTGTGTGTATCTGTGTGTATGTGTGTGTGTCTGTGTGTATCTGTGTGTATCTGTGTGTATTTGTGTGTATCTGTGTGTATTTGTGTGTATCTGTGTGTATTTGTGTGTATTTGTGTGTATTTGTGTTTATGTGTGTGTATTTGTGTGTATTTGTGTGTATCTGTGTGTATTTGTGTGTATTTGTGTGTATTTGTGTTTATGTGTGTGTATTTGTGTGTATTTGTGTGTATCTGTGTGTATTTGTGTGTATTTGTGTGTATTTGTGTTTATGTGTGTGTATTTGTGTGTATTTGTGTGTATTTGTGTGTATGTGTGTGTATTTGTGTGTATATGTGTGTTTATTTGTGTGTATTTGTGTGTGTGTATTTGTGTGTATTTGTGTGTGTATATGTGTGTGTATTTGTGTGTATGTGTGTGTATTTGTGTGTATTTGTGTGTTTATTTGTGTGTATTTGTGTGTATGTGTGTGTATTTGTGTGTATTTGTGTGTGTGTATTTGTGTGTATGTGTGTGTATCTGTGTGTATCTGTGTGTATCTGTGTGTATTTGTGTGTATTTGTGTGTATCTGTGTGTATATGTGTGTGTGTATCTGTGTGTATGTGTGTGTATCTGTGTGTATGTGTGTGTGTCTGTGTGTATCTGTGTGTATCTGTGTGTATCTGTGTGTATCTGTGTGTATTTGTGTGTATCTGTGTGTATTTGTGTGTATTTGTGTGTATTTGTGTTTATGTGTGTGTATTTGTGTGTATTTGTGTGTATTTGTGTGTATTTGTGTGTATATGTGTGTTTATTTGTGTGTATTTGTGTGTGTGTATTTGTGTGTGTATATGTGTGTGTATTTGTGTGTATGTGTGTGTATTTGTGTGTATTTGTGTGTTTATTTGTGTGTATTTGTGTGTATGTGTGTGTATTTGTGTGTATTTGTGTGTATTTGTGTGTATGTGTGTGTATCTGTGTGTATCTGTGTGTATCTGTGTGTATTTGTGTGTATTTGTGTGTATCTGTGTGTATATGTGTGTGTGTATTTGTGTGTATGTGTGTGTATCTGTGTGTATGTGTGTGTGTCTGTGTGTATCTGTGTGTATCTGTGTGTATCTGTGTGTATCTGTGTGTATTTGTGTGTATCTGTGTGTATATGTGTGTGTGTATCTGTGTGTATGTGTGTGTGTCTGTGTGTATCTGTGTGTATTTGTGTGTATCTGTGTGTATTTGTGTGTATCTGTGTGTATTTGTGTGTATTTGTGTGTATCTGTGTGTATCTGTGTGTATTTGTGTGTATTTGTGTGAATGTGTGTATGTGTGTGTATTTGTGTGTTTATTTGTGTGTATTTGTGTGTATGTGTGTTTATTTGTGTGTATTTGTGTGTGTGTATTTGTGTGTATTTGTGTGTGTGTATTTGTGTGTATTTGTGTGTGTTTATGTGTGTGTATTTGTGTGTATGTGTGTTTATTTGTGTGTATTTGTGTGTATTTGTGTGTTTATTTGTGTGTATTTGTGTATGTGTGTGTATTTGTGTGTATTTGTGTGTGTGTATTTGTGTGTATTTGTGTGTATGTCTGTGTATCTGTGTGTATCTGTGTGTATTTGTGTGTATTTGTGTGTATCTGTGTGTATTTGTGTGTGTGTATCTGTGTGTATGTGTGTGTATCTGTGTGTATGTGTGTGTGTCTGTGTGTATCTGTGTGTATCTGTGTGTATCTGTGTGTATCTGTGTGTATTTGTGTGTATCTGTGTGTATCTGTGTGTATTTGTGTGTATTTGTGTGTATCTGTCTGTATATGTGTGTGTGTATCTGTGTGTATGTGTGTGTGTCTGTGTGTATCTGTGTGTATCTGTGTGTATCTGTGTGTATTTGTGTGTATCTGTGTGTATTTGTGTGTATCTGTGTGTATCTGTGTGTATTTGTGTGTATCTGTGTGTATCTGTGTGTATTTGTTTGTATGTGTGTGTATTTGTGTGTATTTGTGTGTGTGTATTTGTGTGTATTTGTGTGTATCTGTGTGTATCTGTGTGTATCTGTGTGTATCTGTGTGTATTTGTGTGTATCTGTGTGTATATGTGTGTGTGTAGCATCTGTGTGTATCTGTGTGTATCTGTGTGTATTTGTGTGTATCTGTGTGTATGTGTGTGTGTCTGTGTGTATCTGTGTGTATTTGTGTGTATCTGTCTGTATATGTCTGTGTGTATTTGTGTGTATTTGTGTGTATCTGTGTGTATCTGTGTGTATTTGTGTGTATCTGTGTGTATGTGTGTGTATCTGTGTGTATCTGTGTGTATTTGTGTGTATCTGTGTGTATATGTGTGTGTGTATCTGTGTGTATGTGTGTGTATTTGTGTGTATCTGTGTGTATATGTGTGTGTGTATCTGTGTGTATGTGTGTGTATTTGTGTGTATCTGTGTGTATTTGTGTGTATCTGTGTGTATCTGTGTGTGTCTGTGTGTATTTGTGTGTGTGTATTTGTGTGTATTTGTGTGTGTGTATCTGTGTGTATTTGTGTGTATATGTGTGTTTATTTGTGTGTATTTGTGTGTGTGTATTTGTGTGTATTTGTGTGTGTTTATGTGTGTGTATTTGTGTAAGTGTGTTTATTTGTGTGTATTTGTGTGTATTTGTGTGTTTATTTGTGTGTATTTGTGTGTATTTGTGTGTTTATTTGTGTGTATTTGTGTGTATGTGTGTGTATTTGTGTGTGTGTATTTGTGTGTATTTGTGTGTATGTGTGTGTATCTGTGTGTATGTGTGTGTATCTGTGTGTATCTGTGTGTATCTGTGTGTATCTGTGTGTATGTGTGTGTATCTGTGTGTATCTGTGTGTATCTGTGTGTATCTGTGTGTATCTGTGTGTATCTGTGTGTATGTGTGTGTATCTGTGTGTATCTGTGTGTATTTGTGTGTATCTGTGTGTATCTGTGTGTGTCTGTGTGTATTTGTGTGTGTGTATTTGTGTGTATTTGTGTGTGTGTATCTGTGTGTATTTGTGTGTATATGTGTGTTTATTTGTGTGTATTTGTGTGTGTGTATTTGTGTGTATTTGTGTGTGTTATGTGTGTGTATTTGTGTAAGTGTGTTTATTTGTGTGTATTTGTGTGTATTTGTGTGTTTATTTGTGTGTATTTGTGTGTATTTGTGTGTTTATTTGTGTGTATTTGTGTGTATGTGTGTGTATTTGTGTGTGTGTATTTGTGTGTATTTGTGTGTATGTGTGTGTATCTGTGTGTATGTGTGTGTATCTGTGTGTATCTGTGTGTATCTGTGTGTATCTGTGTGTATCTGTGTGTATCTGTGTGTATCTGTGTGTATGTGTGTGTATCTGTGTGTATCTGTGTGTATCTGTGTGTATCTGTGTGTATCTGTGTGTATCTGTGTGTATGTGTGTGTATCTGTGTGTATCTGTGTGTATTTGTGTGTATCTGTGTGTATCTGTGTGTGTCTGTGTGTATTTGTGTGTGTGTATTTGTGTGTATTTGTGTGTGTGTATCTGTGTGTATTTGTGTGTATATGTGTGTTTATTTGTGTGTATTTGTGTGTGTGTATTTGTGTGTATTTGTGTGTGTTTATGTGTGTGTATTTGTGTAAGTGTGTTTATTTGTGTGTATTTGTGTGTATTTGTGTGTTTATTTGTGTGTATTTGTGTGTATTTGTGTGTTTATTTGTGTGTATTTGTGTGTATGTGTGTGTATTTGTGTGTATTTGTGTGTGTGTATTTGTGTGTATTTGTGTGTATTTGTGTGTATTTGTGTGTATGTGTGTGTATCTGTGTGTATGTGTGTGTATCTGTGTGTATCTGTGTGTATCTGTGTGTATCTGTGTGTATGTGTGTGTATCTGTGTGTATTTGTGTGTATCTGTGTTATCTGTGTGTATCTGTGTGTATCTGTGTGTATGTGTGTGTATCTGTGTGTATCTGTGTGTATTTGTGTGTATCTGTGTGTATCTGTGTGTGTCTGTGTGTATTGTGTGTGTGTATTTGTGTGTATTTGTGTGTGTGTATCTGTGTGTATTTGTGTGTATATGTGGTGTTTATTTGTGTGTATTTGTGTGTGTGTATTGTGTGTATTTGTGTGTGTTTATGTGTGTGTATTTGTGTAAGTGTGTTTTATTTGTGTGTATTTGTGTGTATTTGTGTGTTTATTTGTGTGTATTTGTGTGTATTTGTGTGTTTATTTGTGTGTATTTGTGTGTATGTGTGTGTATTTGTGTGTGTGTATTTGTGTGTATTTGTGTGTATGTGTGTGTATCTGTGTGTATGTGTGTGTATCTGTGTGTATCTGTGTGTATCTGTGTGTATCTGTGTGTATCTGTGTGTATCTGTGTGTATCTGTGTGTATCTGTGTGTATCTGTGTGTATCTGTGTGTATCTGTGTGTATCTGTGTGTATGTGTGTGTATCTGTGTGTATGTGTGTGTATCTGTGTGTATCTGTGTGTATTTGTGTGTATCTGTGTGTATCTGTGTGTGTCTGTGTGTATTTGTGTGTGTGTATTTGTGTGTATTTGTGTGTGTGTATCTGTGTGTATTTGTGTGTATATGTGTGTTTATTTGTGTGTATTTGTGTGTGTGTATTTGTGTGTATTTGTGTGTGTTTATGTGTGTGTATTTGTGTAAGTGTGTTTATTTGTGTGTATTTGTGTGTATTTGTGTGTTTATTTGTGTGTATTTGTGTGTATTTGTGTGTTTATTTGTGTGTATTTGTGTGTATGTGTGTGTATTTGTGTGTATTTGTGTGTGTGTATTTGTGTGTATTTGTGTGTATGTGTGTGTATCTGTGTGTATCTGTGTGTATCTGTGTGTATGTGTGTGTATCTGTGTGTATCTGTGTGTATCTGTGCTATCCTATACTCTGAGAGACCTGTTATCCTATACTCTGTGACCTGCTATCCTATACTCTGAGAGACCTGTTATCCTATACTCTGAGACCTGCTATCCTATACTCTGAGACCTGCTATCCTATACTCTGTGAGACCTGCTATCCTATACTCTGAGAGACCTGCTATCCTATACTCTGAGAGACCTGCTATCCTATACTCTGAGAGACCTGCTATCCTATACTCTGAGAGACCTGTTATCCTATACTCTGAGACCTGCTATCCTATACTCTGAGAGACCTGCTATCCTATACTCTGAGACCTGCTATCCTATACTCTGAGAGACCTGCTATCCTATACTCTGAGAGACCTGCTATCCTATACTCTGAGAGACCTGCTATCCTATACTCTGAGAGACCTGCTATCCTATACTCTGATGAGACCTGCTATCCTATACTCTGAGAGACCTGCTATCCTATACTCTGTGAGACCTGCTATCCTATACTCTGTGAGACCTGCTATCCTATACTCTGAGAGACCTGCTATCCTATACTCTGAGAGACCTGTTATCCTATACTCTGAGAGACCTGCTATCCTATACTCTGAGAGACCTGCTATCCTATACTCTGAGAGACCTGCTATCCTATACTCTGATGAGACCTGCTATCCTATACTCTGAGAGACCTGCTATCCTATACTCTGAGAGACCTGCTATCCTATACTCTGAGAGACCTGCTATCCTATACTCTGAGAGACCTGCTATCCTATACTCTGTGAGACCTGCTATCCTATACTCTGAGACCTGCTATCCTATACTCTGAGAGACCTGCTATCCTATACTCTGAGAGACCTGCTATCCTATACTCTGAGAGACCTGCTATCCTATACTCTGAGACCTGCTATCCTATACTCTGAGAGACCTGCTATCCTATACTCTGAGAGACCTGCTATCCTATACTCTGAGACCTGCTATCCTATACTCTGTGAGACCTGCTATCCTATACTCTGTGAGACCTGCTATCCTATACTCTGAGAGACCTGCTATCCTATACTCTGAGAGACCTGCTATCCTATACTCTGAGAGACCTGCTATCCTATACTCTGAGAGACCTGTTATCCTATACTCTGAGAGACCTGCTATCCTATACTCTGAGAGACCTGCTATCCTATACTCTGTGAGACCTGCTATCCTATACTCTGTGAGACCTGCTATCCTATACTCTGAGACCTGTTATCCTAACTCTGAGAGACCTGCTATCCTGATACTCTGAGAGACCTGCTATCCTATACTCTGATGAGAACTGCTATCATATACTCTGAGAGACCTGCTATCCTATACTCTGAGACCTGCTATCCGTATAATAGAGACATGCTATCCTTATAAATATGAGAGACCTTTTTATCCTACTCTGAGACCTGCTATCCTATACTCTGAGAGACCTGCTATCCTATACTCTGAGAGACCTGTTATCCTATACTCTGAGAGACCTGCTATCCTATACTCTGAGAGACCTGCTATCCTATACTCTGAGAGACCTGCTATCCTATACTCTGAGAGACCTGCTATCCTATACTCTGAGACCTGCTATCCTATACTCTGAGACCTGCTATCCTATACTCTGAGAGACCTGCTATCCTATACTCTGAGACCTGCTATCCTATACTCTGTGAGACCTGCTATCCTATACTCTGTGAGACCTGCTATCCTATACTCTGAGAGACCTGCTATCCTATACTCTGAGAGA
>JAPTMU010000269.1:214387-236895 GCA_028583405.1 Pogonophryne albipinna
CAAGGTTCAAGGTTATTTTGTTTTAAATGTGTCTTGGAGATAAGGACCAGCTGCACACAATAAAATACAGTATAACACAAAACCAATAAGACACACGGTGACACATGTACAACACCTCACATTCAACAAGCATCACCTAAAATGGCCAAATCCAATTAACCACTTAAACCCTCTGTTCTTAGAGAAACGGATTCGAGTTGCAACTGTACTTTGAAGCAAAAAATAAAAAATACTGGACTAGGGGAACCAAAGGGAAGTAACAAAATACAAAACAACCGGGCAAATGAAAAAAGGAGAGGAAACCGGTTTGTGAAGCCACAAGATGGGCTTTTAATAAATCAAAGAAATCATGTTACATGTTCATTACTGCCAAGTGATAGCTTGTAAATATCTGTTTGATGGCACACCAACAATCAATCATCGTCCAGCCTCAGCTTTGGAATTCTTTCACAACCACCGACCTTCCTGGGTACCACCGAGATAAAGGATTTAATATGACGAGCCATATGATGCTCTCATTTGTTCGTGACATTCCACATGCAAATAAGATAAGATGGTACTTTATTGATCCCAATTTGGGAAGCATTTTTTAGTTACAGCAGCATAAGGGACAAGGCATTTTAAAATAAATTAGAAATAAGCAAGAAAAAGAAAGAAAGAGGAAAATATACATGTTGAGTTTGACAGGATATTATATATATCTAATATACATATACATAAATATAAGGCATATGGAATATTAATGTTAAATATTGAACAGATTATATATGTGTAAAATGTACAACGTGGTTATATTCAAGAGAAACTGGAGCAGAGAGTTCTCTTCCAGCCAGAGGTGATTTATTGTACAGTGTTATTGCAGTGGGCAGGAATGTTTTCCTGTATCGGTCCTTGTGACAGCGGAGTTGCAGCAGTCTGTTGGAGAAGGAGCTCCGTTGACTGTCCAGCTGCAGGTGGAGAGGATGGGTGGGGTTATCCATCATGGACAACAGCCTGTTCAGTGTCCTCCTCTCCACCACAGCTTCAAAGGGGTCCAGCTTGATGCCGATGACAGACCCAGCTTTCCTGATCAGTTTATTGATCCTGCTGGTGTCACCGGCTCTGATGCTGCCCCCCCCCAGCAGACCGCAGCAAAGAAGAGTGCACTGGCCACAACAGACTAGTAGATCTCCAGCATCTTGCTGCACACGTGGAAGGATCTCAACTTCCTCAGAAAATAGAGTCGGCTCATCCCCTTCTTGTACACAGCGTCAGTGTTGATCCTCCAGTTCAGTCCGTTGTCTAAGTGCACTCCCAGGTACTTGTAGTCCTCCACAACAGCCACATCCTCTCCCAGAATGCACATGGGTAGAGGAGACGTCCTCACAGGTATTACAGGTATTAGGGTTCAAAATGTAAGAAGTAGAAAGTACAGGTATTTGTGTTCAACATGTAAGAAGTAGAAAGTACAGGTATTTGTGTTCAACATGTAAGAAGTAGAAAGTACAGGTATTTGTGTTCAACATGTAAGAAGTAGAAAGTACAGGTATTTGTGTTCAACATGTAAGAAGTAGAAAGTACAGGTATTTGTGTTCTAAATGTAAGAAGTAGAAAGTACAGGTATTTGTGTTCAAAATGTAAGAAGTAGAAAGTACAGGTATTTGTGTTCAACATGTAAGAAGTAGAAAGTACAGGTATTTGTGTTCTAAATGTAAGAAGTAGAAAGTACAGGTATTTGTGTTCAACATGTAAGAAGTAGAAAGTACAGGTATTTGTGTTCTAAATGTAAGAAGTAGAAAGTACAGGTATTTGTGTTCAGAATGTGAGAAGTAGAAAGTACAGGTATTTGTGTTCAGAATGTGAGAAGTAGATAGTACAGGTATTTGTGTTCAACATGTAAGAAGTAGAAAGTACAGGTATTTGTGTTCAACATGTAAGAAGTAGAAAGTACAGGTATTTGTGTTCAGAATGTGAGAAGTAGAAAGTACAGGTATTTGGGTTCAACATGTAAGAAGTAGAAAGTACAGGTATTTGTGTTCAGAATGTAAGAAGTAGAAAGTACAGGTATTTGGGTTCAACATGTAAGAAGTAGAAAGTACAGGTATTTGAGTTCAACATGTAAGAAGTAGAAAGTACAGGTATTTGTGTTCAGAATGTGAGAAGTAGAAAGTACAGGTATTTGGGTTCAACATGTAAGAAGTAGAAAGTACAGGTATTTGAGTTCAACATGTAAGAAGTAGAAAGTACAGGTATTTGTGTTCAACATGTGAGAAGTAGAAAGTTCAGGTATTTGTGTTCAACATGTAAGAAGTAGAAAGTACAGGTATTTGTGTTCAACATGTGAGAAGTAGAAAGTACAGGTATTTGGGTTCAACATGTAAGAAGTAGAAAGTACAGGTATTTGTGTTCAAAATGTAAGAAGTAGAAAGTACAGGTATTTGTGTTCTAAATGTAAGAAGTAGAAAGTACAGGTATTTGTGTTCAGAATGTGAGAAGTAGAAAGTACAGGTATTTGTGTTCAGAATGTAAGAAGTAGAAAGTACAGGTATTTGAGTTCAACATGTAAGAAGTAGAAAGTACAGGTATTTGTGTTCAGAATGTAAGAAGTCAAAGTAAAAAGTTGTCAGAAAAATAAGTATTGGAGTAAAGTACTGATACCTGAAAAAATAAGTTAAGTCCAGAAACGAAGTATTTGTACTCCACTACTTCCCACCTCTGGCTGTCAGCAGTGGAGGAGTGGAGGAGAGGAGTAGTGGGAGAACAGGAGGAGGTTGAAGACCAGTCTGGCTGCAGCATTCTGAATTAGCTGCAGCATTCTGATGGTGTTTGACAACTCTCTGTATTTTAGACCAATCACGACCAAGCCAAGTTTCAACAGACTCTACTATTCCTACTTGTTATTCTGAGACGCGTCATGTCAGTGAGGAAATAAACATGAATACAATGAGGAAAAGAAGCAACTTGTTTTCAGTCTGAAGAAACCTCTGTTCTTGTGAAACTGATTTAATCTGAAATGTTAGTTTGTTTATTATTTGACAGCATTGTAACATCTGTTTGCTCTTTTCTCATTAAATGTGATTGTTGCTGCTTTAATAATCTGAGTGACATCATTATTAATATTAATGAATAACTCTATTGTAACATACATGTTTTTATATATTGAAGTAGTGCACACATTACTTTATCTTCTCCATTATATATTTTACTTTACTATATATTATTATATTGTATTAAACGTCTTAGCTGAATACTCAACTCTGATTGGTCAAATTAGAAGTTTAAGAGGTTGTTAATACTCGATAACACACCGCTGCCAAGAAATCAGTATTTTAGATTGAGATGAAATCCTTTAGAGTTAATAAACGTGTGCATTTGATAATCCACGCTGAACAGCAATGGGTCGTCCTCTCTGTTTAGGCTTCTCCTGGGAAAACTGGGTTTAACATTTACTCTGTATTTAAATACTTAGAACTCTCTTTAAAACATTTATTATATTCTGACGAAGAGGTCTGTCAGGGAGTTCATTTAAACCCAGTAACTCTGTATGTTTTATCTGATTATACAAGTTTAAAATTTCATGTAATAAAACTAATAAAAAATGCATTTAATTTTGGATCTGATAAATGATTCGCTGCTCAAACTCACAGTTGGATTAAACATATTATTTATTTTCCCCTCATGCACAAATAACAAATTAACAATTTATAACGACATAGAATCAATAAAACAGAGAAGGTTGAACTATAACCTGACATAAAGATCTGAATCTGGGTGAGATCATTTCAACTGTAAAGAATATATATCTCTTATTTCCTCTAAAGGAAGCAGATCAGCATATTTGATGAACATGATGTTACTTGGATAAAAGTCTCAGCTAAATGCACGTGTTTCAATTTAATAAAGGTTGACAGTATGATCAAAAAGTAGATTATCAAACTCAATAACAACAAGAATAAAAACATGTTTAGAATAAAGAGCCAGCAGGAGGACGGGTTCAGAGGTCAGTGAATGATCCCTTTAAGAGATGTTTATCTCTACCTGCTCTGATCCACTGTCACACACACCTTCAGCGGTAATATCTTCACTTCCTCCCTAGAGTAAATGTATGGAAACATCTTCTCAGTGTAAGTGTGTGTGAAGGTGTGTATGTGTGTGTTAGTGTCAGGATCAGAGAACGACAGCTTTCCTCTGTTCCAGTCCAGATTCACTCTGACCCTCTGGAGCTCCTTCTGCAGACAGAGAGGAGTGGATGGAGCTGATGGTGACCATGCTGAGTATTTACCTTTATAGAAAGCTATTCTCCATAATCCAGACTTTATGTCTCCCTTCCTCTGGGCAGACTCTGCTGACACACCAAGTACCCAGTATGTACTGTCTGTAACCTGGACATCCCAGCTGTGAGTCCCTGAGATAAAGCCCTCAGAGCCCAGGACAGAGAGGTGATAATCAAACCTCTCTGGATTATCAGGAAGTCTCTGTCCCGCTCCTCCTCCTCTCACTCTGGTCAGATCTTCAGACAGGAAGAGTCTTGGATGAGCAGTGTTTGGGTCCAGGATGAGAGGAGAGTAGGACACCATGTCCTTCATCTTGCTCCAGATGTTGAAGCTGAGGTTGCCCAGGTGTTTGGCCTGGTCTATCAGAGCTCCAGAGGGCAGCTGTGGATCCTCCAGCAGGGGGCGCTGCAGCCTCTCCACTGCAGCCTTGTAGCTGTGCAGGAAGGAGACGTCTTCAGCTCTCATCTCCTCCTCTGTGGCTCTGACTGTGTGTGAAAGAGCTGCTATCTCTCTGCTCACAGCCTCCATCTTCTCCTCCATCTTCCTCCTCTTCTGCTCCTCTTCCTCCCTCAGTGCAGCCATCCTGGCCTCCTCTTCCTCTTCTAGAAACTGGTGAAGCTTCTTAAACTGCTCCTTAATCTGCGTCTCTGTGTGTTGAGCCTGGACCTTCATGTGTCCTGCTGTTTGATCAAACTTCACTTTAACTCCTTCAAAGAGCTTCAGTTTCTTCTTTAAGGGCTGCAGAGATTTCTGGAGCTCCTCTCTGAGATCCTGAGCAGCTTCATCGATGGGTCTGATTCTGTGGTTTTTGTGTGTTTTTGAATCTCTGCAGACGAGACACACTGGCTGCTGATGGTCCAGACAGAAGAGTTTGAGTTTCTCAGAGTGCAGACTGCAGAGAGCCTCTGGAGATCTCTGATCTCTCTCCAGTAAGAAAGTCTCACACAGGTTCTTTAAAGCAAAGTTGGGAGGAAGGAGATCCTTTGAATGTTTTCTCCTACAAACTGGACACTCCTTTACTTCTTTCCCATCCCACCAGTTCTGCAGACAGGCTTTACAGAAGCTGTGGCAGCAGGACAGGATGACAGGATCTCTAAAGACTTCCTTACAGACCGGACAGCAGAGATCTTCCTCTAACCTGGAAGCCATGTTGTCTCTGAGTGAAGCTGAAACACAGCAGACAGGAGTATAAAGTCAGTCATGGCTCCCCTCCCCCTCCTCTAATGACTTCACTGAAATTCACTTTTGGCGCTTTTCCACTGCAGGACCTAGCACGGCTTAGCACGGTTTAGTTTGGCCCGGCCCGCTTTTTTTTGCTTTTCCACTCTGGTTAGTTCCGGCTCACAGGTACTTTTTAACTTTTTTTCTGGCCCTCGAAAATCGAGGTTCCTACCGAGCCAACAACCGAGCTGAATATGCTAAACTAGTGACGTAAACACTCCTGACTGCTGATTGGTCAGAGAGAATCGTCAAAATCGTTGCGCGAGACAGTCCCCAAGCGTCGCATAAGCACCATTTTTAAAACAGACAAACTACCGTTAAACAAATCCATAAAGAAATGGCAGCAACAAAAAAAACACGCCGTGGTCGTTTGACGAGGTACAGACGTTATTCCATCTCGTTGCGGATGAAAAAATACAGCGGGAGCTCGACGTCGCAACGCAAAACGACGCCTGGACTCGGCAACGGCTGCAGGATGGTACGTTTTTGCTAACTCTCTGTTCTTTGCTTGAAAGCGTTGTGTCCCTATCTATTGTAAAGCTCATTTCTAACAAACATGCCTATTTTATCCTTACATTTATGTTCGACAACCCCTGCTTTTATGGAGCCCCGAAGAGTTACGGTTAGCACAGATAGCATTAGCAAGAGCTATTATTTGCTAACACCATATGTACCATTGTTTACGTCCAGTTTTCTAGAGTTAAGTAAGAAATAGGCAAAGCGACTGGAATTGTGACTTTTTTTAAACTTTAGATCATCGTCAGTAAGTAAAATAAGCAATACCAATGTGTGGAAATGCTCTGTTACAAGTAAAGTAACGTACCAAAAGTAAAAGTAGTAAGAATCACTATTAATGTTGCAGCTAGTAAAATTGTGTGACATCCATTATATTCTTGTATATTCTTCATTGTTAAGTATTTTTGCACTTTAAACTGGTCTCATAATTATTCATACTTATATTCATTTGTAATTATCCCTTTACTTCATGACTGTATATTTGTACATACTCATACATATATTTAAGTCAGTGTATGTGTATGGCGGCAAATCTCTGTCATAAATCGCGAGGGCATATGAGATCCACGCGAGCACAAGTCAAGCAGCCGCGGACGTATATTATTTTCGCGAGCACTAAAACGGCACTCGCGCGAGAGCAATATTGAAGCCTGTAGGGGATAAACATGCCTTGAGCATGTGCAGCATCTACATGAGCTCTACTTGGTCTCCTGCGCTCTCGCGAGCAATTCCTGCTCTTCTGCTCGTGAAACTCTGGCCTGCTCTCGCGCGCGGAGAAATATTAGGAAGTGGGCGTACCGTGTCCCAGTAACGCCAAATCTAATTGGTTACACCCCTCCTCTTTTATGATTGGCCGTTTTCAAATGAAGAGTGATATCGGAGCGGGAAAGCCCCGCAGAAGAAGAATGGCTGACGACAAGGAGGTACGTACAAAAAAACTACCGGTTTAACATAACTATCATTTTATCTTGATATTGACATTGCATTATTTACGTATAAGAAGAAAGTGACACAGCTGTCTGCTTGCAATAATACAAGTTAGCTAAAGTTAACTGTTAGCAGATCTGGATAAACAAGACGACATGTCTTTGCACTGTGATTGTGACAATCAATTTGACTATTTCTTGTTTGTGTCTGTTTTAACAGATAGAGTTACAAAATGCTGCCAGGCGTGTTGTTGACTTGCTGAGAAGTGCCTTGGCTGAACCAACTTCTCAAAATCGTAAGTGAAACTAGGGGGAGATCACTTGTCTTCACAGATTCATCTAATGGTCAGTCGTTTACAAAGAATTGCAGCTGCAGTTTTGGCCGGCGGAAGCACGCCGAGGTGTTTCAGTGACAGTTTACCAACCCATATTAAAACCAGAGTGAAAAACTGAATTTCCCCATGGGGGATAATTAAAGGTTCATCTTCTTCTTGTTCTTCTTCTATTTATTTTCAGGGCTTGTGACTATCTGGGTAATGTTTAATTAATGAAGCCTTTATATATTCTAACTACTTTACGTATTTAGGACTCAGTTTATTTAGATTCTATGGAATCATAGACATCTTTAAATTGTGTTCACAGATGAAGTACAGGTTCAGGGAGAGCAGGTGGAGGTGGGCAACAGACAGCCTACTATACAGGGACAGCAGCAGTCTGCTCTTGGCAACAGGCAGCAGGCTGGAACAAGGCAGCGTCAGGCAGTCCAGGGGCAGCAGCAACAAAGGACCCCTGGCTTTCCTTCTACAGCAGGAAATACAGTGGATAAAAATATGGCCGGGTTTGGATCCGTTAGGAAATAAAGATTGTTCTGAACTGAATTGTCATTGTAATAACTCGGCAATTGACTATAATTCAGGGTATTTTTTTATAGAAATTACCGCTCTTCAGATTGTTTAGATTCAGAATGATTATATTGTATAACAGCTTCTTAAATGCCTCTCTTACACATTGTTTTCAACTCCTCAGGGCTTTCCCCGGCCTATTCAAATCTGGTAAAAGCTATACCCCACCTCCCAAAAGAAGGGCTCTTAGGTCAACCCCAATCCAGTTCTTTCTGCTCAATAAGTGCACAGAAAGAACACCAAATTCATCAGATGAAATGGTCCTTCTGCAGGCTGGACTTGGCAGGAGGACTCTCAATATCCCCGAAAATGCTGACCACTCCCAGGTAAGATGGAAAAAATAATAAGGAAAGGAGTCAAGATAATATAAGAAGCACTTTATTGATCCCAATTTGGGGCAATTTTGTATGTATTACTGTAGTTTCCCAATCCACTGAAGTACTACTGGTCACAAATCAGCTTCAACAGAGGTGACATGTGTGGAGGGTTATAGTTCTAACTGCACACTTGTTTTGCTCTTCCCACATAGATATCATATATACTTATGGAATCATACTCGAAAATGGTACCATTGGATGGGGCCTGGATGCTACATAAAGCTGCTGGTAAGATAAAATCTCCCTTATTAAATTCAACTGTGGTCTAGTATTTCTGCAGTTAAATCCTATTTATACTCTATCTTCTCCTACAATAGCTGCTCTTATAATAGCTCATCTATGCCCTTGATGGTTAGCATATTTACCTACCCTCTTGTTTTTAGCAATCCATGAGAAAGCCTAACACTGCAAGTGTGCATCTTGTTAAAATCAACTGCCTCCCCTAGAACATTCTGTGCATTAAATAACATCCACTTGTTTGTACACATTCCCACATAGGAGGATCAGGCCAGCGGAAATTAAGTGTTTTGGTACCTGAGGCAGAGGGTTACACGGGGGCCTACCTTGCCAAAGCTTTAGGGGGAAAAGGCTGTCTCTATATAATGCCCATCCAGGACACTTTAGACACCTCCCCCTTGCCCTACTCATCGAAGGAGTTCGAAAATATGCCAAAAGCCAGATGTGCCATGTGTCATCTAAGCATGCCTGTCCAGCTGTTGGCTTTACACGCACAAGAGTGTGAACCAAGCAGCTGTTCTGACCGCATGGATCTGGAACCGGTAATGTTATTCCACAAATAACTATGCAGGATCATTGTCATACTGAATCGACAGCTTTTTTTAACTGGTTACGATTTTCAGGATCTGGACCCAGATTTAGATGAGTCTCCAGCTACAAGCAATCCTGGGAATGTAAGCTCACTAATATTGTAGGTGTTTGTTTCTAAACAATCTTCATTGTATGTGTCATTAATTGGCAGTCTTTCTACATTTTTTTATAGGCTTCTCCAAGTGTGCTCCCGTGTAGGACCTCCTGTTCTAAAATCGATATTAAGGTAAAATCTGTGAATTATTTATCAATTATATTATTGCAGATGATGAAGGTTTCTGCGTCTCAGTAATTCACTTGAATATTTGCTCTGCTTTTCTGTATTTTTAAAGGTGGCCTGTCCATTGTGCTCAGAGTTATTTCCAGAGTATTTTGTTGAAATACATGCCAGCACTTGTAAAGAAAGGTTTTTTTTCTCCTATTATGCACATTCTTTATATACTTTTTTCTTGCAGTGTTAGAAATTGTAAACCATGATTAAGGCATGCCCCATTGAAATATTTTTCCCCTCATCAGTACATTGCAGTCGACACAAATTATCGATTTGGAAGAACATGCCAGTGAAGAACTGACCGGGCGAGAGAAAAGGTAATATGCTTAAAATGTACCTGTAATTGCTTATTTTAAACAAAAACGTTCTGCAGTTATTGTGTTCACTATTTGTGTTAATTGTACCGTTCAGCAGTTGCTCTGCATTGTTATTGTTATGCCTTTAATATCATTTAAAAGAGGCCACTTTACATCAGTCAGGGGTCGTCAGTTTACTCAATTATACAAAAGGGGTCTCTTAAGGGAAAACGTTTTGGATCCAGTTGTCTAATCAACTTCTAATTGTTTCCTTCAAGTCTTGCTGAAGCCATCGAAACACTTAGTGGACGAGTGGACACAACAACACTCTTTAATGTTAGTGTCACTAGGGAGGACATCTTTGAAAGGGGTTTAGGGCAGTGGAGACGTCAGAAGAGGTCTTCTCCCAAAAACCCCATCCGAGTGTCTTTCATTGGAGAGTCTGGAATTGACCATGGGGCTCTCAGGAAAGAATTCTTAACAGGTATATGTTTACCTCCTTATATTAAATGAAAATATTCCTCAGTGTGTGGCGGTTCTCTGGTTACATGCCGTTTCTGTGCTTGCACAGGTTAAGGGCTTTGCATGACGCGTGCTGTTCTTTAACATATACAATGGTCTCATTGAGATTATCAATGTATTGATCCACTTTTCCTTTCAATTATAGAAATGATGGCAGGTGTTGAAAGGAAGTTTTTTCAGGGAGGGAGTACAGGGAAAACCCCCAAGTACTCAATTACTGACTACCACAAAGAGCATTTCAAGTATGTAGAATTGTGTTCTGCAATGTCTTTTCCATGTTTATTTTATTTATTAATAATGTCTATGCATTGATTAAACTTTGTTAATGCAGGACAGCTGGAGAGATTATGGCAGTCAGTATAGTGCAAGGTGGTCCTCCACCTAACTTTTTCAGAGAGTGGTGCTATGGATACATATCCACTGGGGAGATGGATAGAGATTCCATTTCCAAGGAAGATGTGACTGATCCAGAGCTCAGCCAGCTTATGGAAGAGGTCATATTTTTCTTCTCCTCAGATACTCCTTCATATAACATGTTTGTTTTAGTATGGTTGACACACACACACCTCTTTATAGTGTGAATATTTTCTAATTCTTAAAATAAGCTAAGGCTCCCATGACTTACTGTGTGATACTGTTTTTCCAATTGCAAAGGTTGAGATAGCTGAACCTGAAGCTATGTACGACCTTCTGGATCGGATAACAGCATGCGGGTACAGTGGTCCTGCCACGTGGGAGAGGAAGGAAGAAATAATAAAGTATGTGCATATGCTAATTGATTTAACCCATAACAACCCATGTTTAAAACCATTCAATTATTCTTTTACACTCATACTTCATATTGAGTGTGCAGTCACTCTTTCCCTTTTTTATGTATGGTTTTATATTATTGCTGTTCTCTGTTACTGAATTATAGGGCAATTATCTTGCACTCATCGGTCCGCATCCTACCAATGCTGCAGCAGATATGCTCAGGCATGAAGCTGTATGGCTTGTGCGAGATGATTGTACAACAACCACACAATTTCAGGGATCTGTTCGTCCCTGGCCTTCATCAAAAGGTCAGTATTATGTCTCTAGCTGATTTTACCACTGAATTTCAAACCTTAACCCTTTAACAGCCAGCGCCACCATTTGGTAGAGCACATTTTGTGTCTTGATATCTTGTTGAAAAAAAAATGTAAAAGTTGAACTCCATCTGATTCAGCCATCTCTACCATTTGGTTGACATGTTATGCACAAAACAACCTCTTGATGTCACTGTGGTTTGAACAGAAAGCCCTTCAGCTAGCTTCAACTGAGAAAGTTGGCATGCTAAAAATCACTGCTGACGAAATCACTCTTTGGTCAACTTTTGTAAGGTAACCATGTCATTTGACATATTTTAATGTCAGAGCACTTACTGAACATAATTATATAACTTGATGAAAAGTTTTAACAAGGGTGTAATACTTTTTGGGAAAATATGCTCAAGCCTTTTATGGTAAACTAGCAATATGACTTTTTCAGAGTTTCAGAGATGTTTTCCAATAAAATATGGTAAATAAATGGCTAGATTCATTGTAATATTACTAAATCTAGTACTGCCTTATGAGTCTGAGTGAAAGAGTGATAATAATTTATATAGCACCTTTCATGCATGGCATTCAGCCCAAAGTTGCACACAGATGAGCAAGTTAGGCCAACACAGGATATAGACATTTGCTGTTAGGCCAATTCAGCATCTACAGTAAGATGAGCAAGTCTTTTTTTTATTGTGAAAAACACTTGACATTACTTTTTATATCAATATTGATACCTTTTAAAAAAAATGTGTTTGGTTATGTGTGGCCCATTTGATAAAAAAATGCAAACAAATAATTTTCCCATAGCTTTTGTCTTGGTCTGGTAATTAAAGGGTTAAGCTCATCCAACTTTGAGCATACATCATTTTGTTTTTTCTTCTCTCCAAGCCGGATGCTGAATTCCTGATGGGAGCCATATCTCCAGTCTTCAGTGAGCTGGGCTCGCTGCGACGCCAGAGGGAATCGAGGATTATAAATTTTTTGCAAGACTTCATCCAAAACATTGAAGATGAAGGTGATACTACTGCCCTGACATTTTATAAACGTATTTGTTCTTGAATTGTACCCCCGATTATGACAGGCAACTCAATGACAGCTTTGTATACCTGTTTTATTCATGTTTACATGTCTCAGTTTAAACACAACTTTGCATCATGATAGTTGCGATGAAACAATGATAACTAAAACAGGACTGGCTAATGAGGTTTTCTTCTTCAAAATATCCACATAAAAAACCATTTAAAAACAATAGCCATATTTATTGACATTGCTTAGGTGAAAATATGCATTTCTTTGTATTAATTTTCAACTTGTTTTAAGAGGAAGAAAAGAGCTGCGTGGTTGAAGAGAGGGGGACCCCTGTGAAGATAACAGAGAGTGATCTTGATGATGGAGACTCAAGAGAGACAGAGTCTACAGGTGAACCGGCGAGAGATGAAGAGGAGATGAAGGAACAATACAAGATCACTGTTGGTTGCTTCCTTCAATGGCTTACGGGGCAGGCACATGTCCCCATCACCTCAACAGAGAGAGAGAGATTTAAAATCCTAATTGAATTCGACCATGATTGCAGCGTGCGCTATGGTACACACACTGTATGCTTTCCAGTGGTTAATGCATGCTCCAACTCCATTACCTTTCCGACAAGGCACCTCGGCTCATATCCGGAGTTCCTGAGCATTATAACACAGGCTGTTATGAGTAGCAGGGAATTTAGTCTTCCATAAGATTCATAGAATCAATGTTTTCTGTTAAAACAGTCTTTATTGCACTTTATTTGACAAGGTTTTCATTTGTTCAAGATGAGAATGTTACTGTACAGTCAAACGTTCAAGTGACATCACATACTGTTCTAGTCAAAATGTTTTTTGAAACAGATGGCGAAGTTGGGGAACCATTATACTTTTGAACTGTATTTTATGTCTGTTTCAATTTAATGGAATAAAAACCCAGTCACCAGTTGTGCCAAGTAACTTGACTCTATCCTGAAATCGGCATCATGACTTATTTTACTCTTGGTACTTTTACTTAAGTAACACTTTGAACACAGGAATTTTACTTGGAACAGAGTATTGTTACATTTTGGTATTTCTACTTTTAGTTAAGTACTTCTTCCACCTCTTATAGTCACTGTAATACACATATAATACACATTACTAACTTAAACTGTTTCCCCATTATATTCCTACTATGAGGCTTAAGGCTATGTTTACCCTCATCTGTGTCATTCAAGGGAGCTGTATTTCTTAAGAGCCACATCTTTCAGCTACATACTCACGGCAGAGTAAGTACAGTTCCTTGACCGGAGTGTTTGGGTCAATTTGCTGAAATACTGATTCAAGTTCAGTTATGTCTTCTGGACTCAAAGGGCAGTCGAATTCAGGGACGACAATCCCTGCATCCTCTTCTTCTCCATCGTGGTCAGCAGCAATTTCCCAGTCAACATCTGGCTCCTAATAACCATAACGGAGGTTTTGAACACTTTTAGGTGAAATAAATGTATGTCTTATAAACAAAGTGGAACAATGACATCAAGTAATAGTTTGTGTTATTTTTACACAGTTAAAATAAGAGAAACTGAATAAAATGCCCAGAAAATGGTTATGGAAAGAAAGTAATCTTTTGACAATGTATATTACACAAAGTAAATGGTAAGTAATTACTATCTTCAATGACAATCCAATAAAGGTAACTCAGGCTTCTAACAATGAGAGGTTAATATTGAAACAAGATCAATACCTCTGGGCTCTCCGGCTGATCAATGTTTGTCTGCATCAGTCCAAGTTGCCATAACTGCTCTGGACATTGGTTCCGTTCAGTGCTGAGTGGATGATGGTTCCAGCCTTCTGTAAAAATCCCCAAGTCCATCTGAAGTCGGGGAAGAATAATGTAGTGCACACAGAAGAGGTCGTCTGTTGATGAGATGTCGAGCAGACCATCCTCTTCGAGGCAGAGCAGTATCGCAGAGTACTTGTTGATGACTATGACTCGTACATCACGCCAAAGACGCTCAATCCTATGGATGAAAATACATGGTTTAGGGAAAACCAGTTCAAGTGATCTATTTTCATGCTGGCCTAGCATGGGTTAAGTGCAAGGTACATGGTCTACACATCAGATAATTCCACCTCACTAATTTAGTTGCTAGATATGCTGCAATTTACCTCTGGTTATGAACACTTTTACCAGAGATGAAGCTTCCACGGTCGGTGCCGCGAACCGAAAACATGAATCTCGCTATCTGTACGTTTTCTACACCTTGATCTCCTCTGACCCTGAAATGTACACAGTTGACCAAAGGACTGTCAAAGAAAATACTCATCCAAAAGTGTCACAGTATTGATCTAGTTCTCCAAAGAGTGTGCTTTTTTTTTCTGTGAATTCACCTTAAAGGCACTCCATGTCTTTGTGTTGCCTCTAGGAAGAAGCCATAGGCTGTTGACGCACGGTTGTTGGTCGAAGCACCCAAGTACATTACCTGCAGAAAAGCAGAGAATATTTAAGAATAGGGCAATTACACACAATAACTAGGCAACATTCTGTTAAACTGTGAATTAAAGAATTCCTGTTGCAATAGAAATAAGCAAACACTAATGACATACAGTATACTGACTCATAATTGTGCAGCAAAAATAGGCAATGCACAAAATCTCCTTTATATCTACTTTGACTTTGCTGCTTCCTTTTTAGTCCATACACTTTCTCCATTTGGACCAAATTCCTTAAGCAAAGTCAGGACACAGCGTTAGGACCTCTTTTGTGGTTTTAAGTAGCTAGCAGTAAACCCGTACGAAAAATACATGTTTGTTTAATGTGTGTCTACTGAAGTAAAATGCAGTCTTACCTTTCTCGAATACCCGTCCACTCCACCAAATAAGACAATGTTGTAACTGGAAAACCAAAGAACAAACTGTTATAGCACTCTGGAATTGAAACACTGATTCTCCAAAACTGGGACATTACAATGAGATTATTTCTTAATCACTTAGCGAAATATAAATACCACAACCGTATCAATTTGTGGTTGGTATCCACGTGCACAAGTGAGAGAGGCCCTCGCACTGAATATGTTCTCCTCACAACACAGCCCAGACTAGCCAGTCTGGAGAGGATGCCTATGGAATCCACTCGATGCATTGAGGCAGCCATTCTTGTCCATTGTACACGTAGACCAATAGATAACAACCGTCCTTTGACCATTCGGTATCCAGCAGTGGGCATGTCATTCTTGATAGATATGACCACGTTATCCAACTCCTCATCACTGATGGAGCTATAAAGTTCTGAAACAGATAAGCCAAACTCTCTCATCCTTCTAAAGATTGTACTGGAAGAAACACCTAGCAGTTTTGCAATGCAAGGCACCGATAGGTTTGTCCCCAACATCTCAACCAACTGCTGCCTCTCAATTTCAAACTTAGGACGTCCTCTTAGACCAATAACTGATCCCACTGCTGTATTTGGGGCTTCTGAATCTAAATATTGCCTAAGCAGTCCAAACAGCTCTTGAAGAGCTTGGATTATTCCTTGCGGTATGTCAACATGTCTTGAAAGTGCTTGCAGGAGGTACAGCTCCTGGCGACATGCAAACTCCAGGAAATCCAGGTCAAGTGGTGCTCGAATTAGTGCAAGCTCAAACTTCGACAGGAGTCTCTCCAGGATCTGCCTTTTCAGAATATGCTGTGAAGAAAAATAAAGTACACTTTAATTAACTAAATTAATACTTGAGGAAGATTCCTTGAATATATGTGTTTGTAAACCCTAACTAAGGTGTAACAGTCCTTTTTTCAGGTGGAGCTAATATTTCCTTCTGGTCAGTTTGTTAATTCAGTTATGACGCTATACCACAATTATCTATTCACTATTTTATTTGTATTTAATTATATTTTTAAGAAATGTGGTAAATCTTTATTGAAACAATTATGTCAAATACAGAATAAGTCACATAAACATCAATGTTCATCATAAACATTCCAAAAAATAAGCTGAGGGCATTTGAACATAAAAAAAAGTGGTCATTCAGAAATTAAAGTGCCAAGAAACTTGCAAAATTCTTGGGCTTTTTTACATTTGCATCATTTTATCCTTTTTGTATAGTATTATTTATTGGAGAAAGGCAATAAAAACTGGGGACATTTTAAAAAAGCGACATTTGTGAATAAAATATTTTGCTAAAGTAATCAAAATTATTAATTCCAAATTCAGTTTTTGAAAGCTACATTTTATATTATCATATGTCAAGACCGAAAAGGTAATTGGTTCTTATCTTTATAATAGAATAGTTTGAATACTTTTGAAAAATATGTATAAAAATGTATTATCTAAAAAACTCAATTCATTTATAAGTAAGGACGGTTCTTGTGGAATAACCACAGAATACAAAACCATGCCTTTAATTAAAACAATCATTAGTAAAGTAACTTACGTGAGACGTTTCCACAGCCATATTTCATCACGTTTGGAGAGGGACAAACAGTACTTCTTGGTTTGAATCCAGACAACGGCCAATCATAAAAGAGGAGGGGTGTAACCAATTAGATTTGGCGTTACTGTGACACGGTACGCCCACTTCCTAATATTTCTCCGCGCGCGAGAGCAGGCTAGAGTTTCACGAGCAGAAGAGCAGGAATTGCTCGCGAGAGCGCAGGAGACCAAGGAGAGCTCATGTAGATGCTGCACATGCTCAAGGCATGTTTCTCCCCTACAGGCTTCAATATTGCTCTCGCGCGAGTGCCGTTTTAGTGCTCGCGAAAATAATATACGTCCGCGGCTGCTTGACTTGTGCTCGCGTGGATCTCATATGCCCTCGCGATTTATGACAGAGATTTGCCGCCATATAGGTGCCGGAGTTTCTCCGGCACATACACTGACTTCCATATCTTTTCTCAGGCTGTGAGTGTTTGGCGAACAGCCAGGCTGTGAGTGAGTGTGTGTGTGTGTGTGCTCAGGCTGAGTTTCGCGGTGTCTCGCTGTCCTGCAGTGGAAAAGCGCCATTTGAGTATTGTTTGGAGTCAGACTCACCTTCAGGGGGTGGAGGGTCCGCAGGTTGAAGCAGCAGTGTTGTAGTTTCCACTTTTTTCTCCTGTAGCTGAACTCAGAGGAAGTTGTTAGTTTGGTCTGAAGGTGAATCTGATCGTCTGTTTTTCAGTCGGTCTGTCTCTCTGCAGTGAGGGAGAATAACAAACTGTTTCCTGGTTATTGCAGCTTCCGGTTTTGGCTTTGCGTCAGTCTCACACACATACATTACCAAATAAGGAGTATGTTGGAGTTCCCCTCGATTCTATTGGCCATTTTAATTTGCATTAAAGTATTTCGTGAGGCCTTCTAACATGTTTTTAAATATAACTACGGTTGTAGTTGAAGAGTTTGTAAATTAACATGAACCGAAGCTGTTGCCTGGCAACTCAATCACACAACGTCACGTCCGTTAATTTCACATCGACACGCATGGATTAACATCGATTTAATACATTAATGTAGCCTTTGTTTCTGCTAGAAGAGGTGTCGACCAGCTGGGGCAACAACAAAATCGGCGTAATCGAGTGTGACTATTAAAAAATAAATCATTACGTCGGGGTAGCATTTGCTTGGTATTTCCGGTTATTTCTCCACTGGTTAACATGGGTTAAAAATAGCGTGTAACTGTCACGTTGGAAGGGACGAAATCGTGACATCTTCACGTCTCCCAGCATGGTAAATCGTCACATGTTCACGTCTTGCCGTGATACCGGGTTGGTTAAAATATCAATATTGTGGCTTTCCAAGTTAACATTGATTGATATGAGTGCAATTAAATCAGCATATACTTCTGCCAGGGGATGCCACTGTACTGCAGTTGTGCATTCAGCCAACAGAGGGCGCTGTGACACAACCTTTTCAACATTTGGACCATAAAAACAAACACATTTTATATGGAACTGTGAATTTGCAGCTATTGCAACAAAAGCAGTGAAAGTCGGAAATAAGTTTGTAAATATGTTTGAGGTATTTCTCCTTTCTTTGACTCCCCTGACTATTTCTGTCCTGCAAAACTCCCTTCAGGTATGTACATGTAGATATTTGGGATTTTAACTAAATCTGTCACTTAAAAAATATATTTGTTGGCGTATTCTTACTTTAAAGACACATGTTTGTAATATATGTTTGCAGATAAATATTTACTATTACCTTTATTTCAACAGAAACGTGCAGGACTTAGACAGCCCGTGATTGGTGGAGAGGCTGGTGACGTCACGGCAGCAGTGCAGCCAGTGTGTTTGGAGAATAGGGAAAGTTTGTCCATAGATAGATGATCCGCTGCCGGAGAGACTGAACACAGCTTCATGACTTCAGCTTTGTTTCTGATGGGCTCTAAGGAGGAAAACACTTCAACCCTTCATCTCTAACTGTACAAACTCCACTGGATATATCACCATCTGCACAGAGGAGGGTCCATGAGGATCACTGTTGTCTCATAGATCAGGTAAACATTTCTCCTCAGAAAGCAGCCAGTCTACCTGCATGTCTGACTGCAGGTTGTGTACGTTTTGTTTCATGTTCACATCATCAATGCTCAGTGGAAGTTGTTGGTTTTATTAAAGCTGAGGAAGCATATGAACAAAGTGTAAAAAAAACTCAGAGAAATGGAGGAAAATATACATTTTGGTTAAAAAGTGGGTAAAATAGGTAGCCTTTAGTTTGGTAATTTAGCCAATTTATCCATATATATACATATATATATGTTCTGTGTGTAGCCTTTACACTGTCTTATATTTGTCATATGCAGCTCACTGCATTAAAAAAAGGATATTTAATGCAGTGTACTTTTCATAGTGCTTCTATGGCTTTGTATACAGCATGATCAGCCAATTAGGAAATCATTAATTAAATGATAATAATGTATATATTATCAAAGCTGGATATGTAGTAGTTATTCCATGTTGTTGTTTAATGCTTGTTATTGGGCTGAACAAAACAGCACTCAGCCTATAGCTTAAGGGGGTTTAGTCCCCTCAGTTATTGTTAAACTGGACACACACACACACACACACACACACACACACACACACACACACACACACATACACACAATTAAGGGTTTTCCTTTAGTAGATCTCGGTCTTTTTTTCCATAACATTATGGTTTACTATTTAAATAACCATAGCTTGCTCAATTTTCAACCAATTTTCAAACGGTTTGGTTTTTTATGAACATCAAAGATGTAGTTATGACACTGCATACTTATAATCATGGACTTTCATATGAAAATAACATTAAGCAGATAAAGCAATAGCTATACACACACACAAGGTATTTATATTAAATATTTACCGGTATATATATACTGTATATTTCAATTTACTTTATTATATTGTTAATATTTAAAATAAATTATAAAATGTAAATATATTTATATTTTATATATAAAAATAGGTCTCATGTTACCACTCTGTAAGCCAAGAGTTGTTAATTTAGCAATGCCTTAGCTTGAAGAACAGGGACACAACTAATGACAATAGCATATGGTGGTATATTATTTAGATATTCACACCTTTATCAGAAGAACCAAACCAACATAAAATGATCTCACAGACAGTAGGTCCTGGACAGTTCTGTCTCATTTATCACAATTATTTTGACATGAGATCTTCATATCGTCCTAGTTTTGTATTTAGTTTCTAGATTTGTAAACAAATCCAGAACCTTTGAAATACGTTACCACTTCACGGCACGGTGCGCTGAGTTCTTGTAGTCGAAAAAAGCCCTAGAAGAACAACTTGGTGTGGTGTGGAGGGGATGTAGGAAGCAGGGGCAGGTGGGGAGAGATGGGGCTTCAAGGTTCAAGGTTATTTTGTTTTAAATGTGTCTTGGAGATAAGGACCAGCTGCACACAATAAAATACAGTATAACACAAAACCAATAAGACACACGGTGACACATGTACAACACCTCACATTCAACAAGCATCACCTAAAATGGCCAAATCCAATTAACCACTTAAACCCTCTGTTCTTAGAGAAACGGATTCGAGTTGCAACTGTACTTTGCAGCAAAAAATAAAAAAATACTGGACTAGGGGAACCAAAGGGAAGTAACAAAATACAAAACAACCGGGCAAATGAAAAAAGGAGAGGAAACCGGTTTGTGAAGCCACAAGATGGGCTTTTAATAAATCAAAGAAATCATGTTACATGTTCATTACTGCCAAGTGATAGCTTGTAAATATCTGTTTGATGGCACACCAACAATCAATCATCGTCCAGCCTCAGCTTTGGAATTCTTTCACAACCACCGACCTTCCTGGGTACCACCGAGATAAAGGATTTAATATGACGAGCCATATGATGCTCTCATTTGTTAGTGACATTCCACATGCAAATAAGATAAGATGGTACTTTATTGATCCCAATTTGGGAAGCATTTTTTAGTTACAGCAGCATAAGGGACAAGGCATTTTAAAATAAATTAGAAATAAGCAAGAAAAATAAAGAAAGAGGAAAATATACATGTTGAGTTTGACAGGATATTATATATATCTAATATATACATATACATAAATATAAGGCACATGGAATATTAATGTTAAATATTGAACAGATTATATATGTGTAAAATGTACAACGTGGTTATATTCAAGAGAAACTGGAGCAGAGAGTTCTCTTCCAGCCAGAGGTGATTTATTGTACAGTGTTATTGCAGTGGGCAGGAATGTGTTCCTGTATCGGTCCTTGTGACAGCGGAGTTGCAGCAGTCTGTTGGAGAAGGAGCTCCGTTGACTGTCCAGCTGCAGGTGGAGAGGATGGGTGGGGTTATCCATCATGGACAACAGCCTGTTCAGTGTCCTCCTCTCCACCACAGCTTCAAAGGGGTCCAGCTTGATGCCGATGACAGACCCAGCTTTCCTGATCAGTTTATTGATCCTGCTGGTGTCACCGGCTCTGATGCTGCCCCCGCAGCAGACCGCAGCAAAGAAGAGTGCACTGGCCACAACAGACTAGTAGATCTCCAGCATCTTGCTGCACACGTGGAAGGATCTCAGCTTCCCCAGAAAATAGAGTCTGCTCATCCCCTTCTTGTACACAGCGTCAGTGTTGATCCTCCAGGTCAGTCCGTTGTCTAAGTGCACTCCCAGGTACTTGTAGTCCTCCACAACAGCCACATCCTCTCCCAGAATGCACATGGGTAGAGGAGACGTCCTCACAGGTATTACAGGTATTAGGGTTCAAAATGTAAGAAGTAGAAAGTCCAGGTATTTGTGTTCAACATGTAAGAAGTAGAAAGTACAGGTATTTGTGTTCAACATGTAAGAAGTAGAAAGTACAGGTATTTGTGTTCAACATGTAAGAAGTCAAAGTAAAAAGTTGTCAGAAAAATAAGTATTGGAGTAAAGTACTGATACCAGAAAAAATAAGTTAAGCACATAAACGAAGTATTTGTACTCCACTACTTCCCACCTCTGGCTGTCAGCAGTGGAGGAGTGGAGGAGAGGAGGAGTGGAGGAGAGGAGGAGTAGAGGGAGAACAGGAGGAGGTTGAAGACCAGTCTGGCTGCAGCATTCTGATGGTGTTTGACAACTCTCTGTGTTTTAGACCAATCACGACCAAGCCAAGTTTCAACAGACTCTACTATTCCTACTTGTTATTCTGAGACGCGTCATGTCAGTGAGGAAATAAACATGAATACAATGAGGAAAAGAAGCAACTTGTTTTCAGTCTGAAGAAACCTCTGTTCTTGTGAAACTGATTTAATCAGAAATGTTAGTTTGTTTATTATTTGACAGAATTGTAACATCTGTTTGCTCTTTTCTCATTAAATGTGATTGTTGCTGCTTTAATAATCTGAGTGACATCATTATTAATATTAATGAATAACTCTATTGTAACATACATGTTTTTATATATTGAAGTAGTGCACACATTACTTTATCTTCTCCATTATATATTTTACTTTACTATATATTATTATATTGTATTAAACGTCTTAGCTGAATACTCAACTCTGATTGGTCAAATTAGAAGTTTAAGAGGTTGTTAATACTCGATAACACACCGCTGCCAAGAAATCAGTATTTTAGATTGAGATGAAATCCTTTAGAGTTAATAAACGTGTGCATTTGATAATCCACGCTGAACAGCAATGGGTCGTCCTCTCTGTTTAGGCTTCTCCTGGGAAAACTGGGTTTAACATTTACTCTGTATTTAAATACTTAGAAATCTCTTTAAAACATTTATTTTATTCCCTGACGAAGAGGTCTGTCAGGGAGTTCATTTAAACCCAGTAACTCTGTATGTTTTATCTGATTATACAAGTTTAAAATTGCATGTCCTTACCTCCTCTGCAGCCCTGCCTTCAC
>JAPTMU010000269.1:237895-271008 GCA_028583405.1 Pogonophryne albipinna
AATGCTAACGGAGGAAGACTAACGGAGGAAGGCTAACGGAGGAATGCTAAAGGAGAAGGAAGGCTAACGGAGGAAGGCTAACGGAGGAATACTAACGGAGGAAGAATAATGAAGGAATGCTAAGGGAGAAGGAAGGCTAACGGAGGAATGCTAACGGAGGAATGCTAACGGAGGAAGAATAATGAAGGAATGCTAAGGGAGAAGGAAGACTAACGGAGGAAGGCTAACGGAGGAATGCTAACGGAGGAATGCTAACGGAGGAATGATAAAGGGAGAAGGAAGGCTAACGGAGGAAGGCTAACGGAGGAAGACTAACGGAGGAAGGCTAACGAAGGAATGCTAAGGGAGAAGGAAGGCTAACGGAGGAATGCTAACGGAAGAAGACTAACGGAGGAAGCCTAATGAATGAATGCTAAGGGAGAAGGAAGGCTAACGGAGGAAGGCTAACGGAGGAATGCTAAGGGATGAAGGCTAACGGAGGAAGGCTAACGGAGAAATGCTAACAGAGGAATGCTAATGGAGGACGGCTAATGGAGGACGGCTAATGGAGGAAGGCTAACGAAGGAATGCTAACGAAGGAATGCTAACGGAGGAAGGCTAACGGAGGAAGGCTAACGGAGTAAGGCTAACGAATGAATGCTAATGGAGGAAGGCTAACGGAGGAAGACTAACGAATGAATGCTAATGGAGGAAGACTAACGGAGGAAGGCTAACGAAGGAATGCTAAGGGAGAAGGAAGGCTAACGGAGGAATGCTAAGGGAGAAGGAAGGCTAACGGAGGAAGACTAACGGAGGAAGGCTAACGAAGGAATGCTAAGGGAGAAGGAATGCTAACGGAGGAATGCTAACGGAGTAAGGCTAACGGAGGAATGCTAACGGAGAAATGCTAACGGAGGAAGGCTAATGGAGGAAGGCTAACTGACGAAGACTAACGGAGGAATGCTAACGGAGGAAGACTAATGAAGGAATGCTAAGGGAGAAGGAAGGCTAACGGAGGAAGGCTAACGGAGGAATGCTAAGGGAGAAGGAAGGCTAACTGAGGAAGACTAACGGAGGAAGGCTAACGGAGAAGGAATGCTAACGGAGGAATGCTAACGGAGGAAGACTAACGGAGGAATGCTAACGGAGGAATGCTAACGGAGGAAGACTAACGGAGGAATGCTAACGGAGGAATGCTAACGGAGGAAGACTACCGGAGGAAGGCTAACAAAGGAAGGCTAAGGGAGAAGGAAGACTAACGGAGGAATGCTAACGGAGGAATGCTAACGGAGTAATGCTAAGGAAGGAATGCTAAGGGAGAAGGCAGACTAACGGAGATAGGCTAACGGAGGAAGGCTAACGGAGAAATGCTAACGGAGGAATGCTAATGGGGGAAGGCTAACGGAGGACGGCTAACGGAGGAAGGCTAACGGAGGAAGGCTAACGGAGGAATGCTAACGGAGGAAGGCTAACGGAGGAATGCTAACGAAGGAATGCTAACGGAGGATGGCTAACGGAGGACCGCTAACGGAGGAATGCTAATGGAGGAAGGCTAACGGAGGAATGCTAATGGAGGAAGGCTAACGGAGGAATGCTAACGGAGGAAGGCTAACGAAGGAATGCTAAGGGAGAAGGAAGACTAACGGAGGAATGCTAACAGAGGAAGGCTAACGGAGGAATGCTAACGGAGGAATGCTAACGGAGAAGGAAGGCTAACGGAGGAATGCTAACGGAGGAAGACTAACGGAGGAGTGCTAAGGGAGAAGGAAGACTAACGGAGGTAGGCTAACGGAGGAATGCTAACAGAGGAAGGCTAACGAAGGAAGACTAACGGAGGAAGGCTAACGGAGGAATGCTAACAGAGGAAGGCTAACGGAGGAAGGCTAACGAAGGAAGGCTAACGAAGGAAGGCTAACGGAGGAATGCTAACGGAGGAGTGCTAAGGCAGAAGGAAGACTAACGGAGGAATGCTAAAGGAGGAATGCTAAGGGCGAGGAGGGCTAACGGAGAAGCTAATGGAGAGGAAGGCTAACGGAGAAGCTAACGGAGAGGAAGGCTAACTTTTACCTTGGAATTTCCCGCTCTCCCTCACAGAGAAGACGAGGACGACGCTTCTCGCCGAGCGGAAGGCTGCGTTCAGTTTCTTCTCGTTCACCGGCAGCGTCGACCACACGCCCTGAAGAAACATCGGAAACACATTAACACTGACATGTTTACACGTTAACAAGACAAACCAGGATTCAGCACGTAGACAACAGGAAGTAAAGACGGAATCAACAGGAAGTAAAGAGGTGATCAACAGGAAGTAGAGAGGTGATCAAAAGGAAGTAGAGGTGATCAACAGGAAGTAGAGAGGTGATCAACAGGAAGTAGAGAGGTGATCAACAGGAAGTAGAGAGGTGATCAGAAGGAAGTAGAGGTGATCAACAGGAAGTAGAGAGGTGATCAACAGGAAGTAGAGAGGTGATCAAAAGGAAGTAGAGGTGATCAACAGGAAGTAGAGAGGTGATCAACAGGAAGTAGAGAGGTGATCAAAAGGAATTAGAGGTGATCAACAGGAAGTAGAGGTGATCAACAGGAAGTAGAGAGGTGATCAACAGGAAGTAGAGAGGTGATCAACAGGAAGTAGAGAGGTGATCAAAAGGAAGTAGAGAGGTGATCAAAAGGAAGTAGAGAGGTGATCAACAGGAAGTAGAGAGGTGATCAACAGGAAGTAGAGAGGTGATCAACAGGAAGTAGAGAGGTGATCAACAGGAAGTAGAGGTAATGAACAGGAAGTAGAGAGGTGATCAACAGGAAGTAGAGGTAATGAACAGGAAGTAGAGAGGTGATCAACAGGAAGTAGAGGTAATGAACAGGAAGTAGAGAGGTGATCAACAGGAAGTAGAGCTAACCTTAGCTTTAGCCAGCGAGACGTTCTCGTGGTTGTTGCTCTTGATGAGGAAGAAGCGAGCGTCTCTCAGGATGTAGCGCAGCTTGCTGGTCGGAGCTGGAACACACGAGTAATCTCAGTATTTCATTTAATCTGAAAAATAACAGCAATCTGATTATATAAAATGGCCGTCCTTACTCTCCATCCCTTTGCGGACGGCTCGGACCGAAGACGAAAGTTTCTCCTGCTTTTTCTCCGAACCTTTCAAAATAAAAGCACAGAATTCATCAGGTCATACTGTAATCTGGAAACCATGACAATGTTTTGATAATAATACACTTTATTTAAAGCACCTTTCATGCTTTAAAGTGCTTTATAGTTCAATTGTTCCAAAGTGTAAGCCAAATAAAAAAGATTGAGGTTTGCTGTTCTAAGATCACATGACTTTGATGGGACTGAAGTATTTTTGCTTCATCCTAAATGTCCCTGATTGGCTGTCTCCGTGGTTACCTGAGGCCTCGGAGGCGGAGCCTGAGTGCACCGACTCCCCGTCGTCAGAGAAGCTTCCGGAGGAGCGAGAGTCTCCCGCCTCGCTGCGAGTGTCGTAGTCGTTTCCCTCTCCTCGACGCTCGTACTCTTCCTCCTCCTCGTCTTCCTCCTTCTCTCCTTCCTCCTCCTCTTCCTCCTCCTCTTCCTCCATGCCCTCCTCTTCCTCCTCCTCCTCTTCCTCTTCCTCCTCTTCAGCATGGGAACCAGAGGGGGAGGAGCTTCCTGATCCCGCCTCCGACCCAAACTCTGGCGCCGCCTCGCCCTCCGATCGGGCGTCCTGCGGGGGGGCGGGGCTTGCTCTCCTCAGCTTCTAAACACACAGGGAGGGATGTGATTGGCTGATATTTCAAGTTTCAAGTCTTCATCACCACGTGCCGTGTGGATGTGATCGGCTGATACGTGCCGTGTGGATGTGATTGGCTGATACGTGCCGTGTGGATGTGATTGGCTGATACGTGCCGTGTGGATGGGATTGGCTGACAGGTGCCGTGTGGATGTGATTGGCTGATACGTGCCGTGTGGATGGGATTGGCTGACACGTGCCGCGTGGATGTGATCGGCTGATACGTGCCGTGTGGATGGGATTGGCTGATACGTGCCGTGTGGATGTGATTGGCTGACAGGTGCCGTGTGGATGTGATCGGCTGATACGTGCCGTGTGGATGGGATTGGCTGATACGTGCCGTGTGGATGTGATCGGCTGACAGGTGCCGTGTGGATGTGATTGGCTGATACGTGCCGTGTGGATGGGATTGGCTGACACGTGCCGTGTGGATGTGATCGGCTGATACGTGCCGTGTGGATGGGATTGGCTGATACGTGCCGTGTGGATGTGATTGGCTGACAGGTGCCGTGTGGATGTGATCGGCTGATACGTGCCGTGTGGATGGGATTGGCTGACACGTGCCGTGTGGATGTGATCGGCTGACAGGTGCCGTGTGGATGTGATTGGCTGATACGTGCCGTGTGGATGGGATTGGCTGACAGGTGCCGTGTGGATGTGATTGGCTGATACGTGCCGTGTGGATGGGATTGGCTGACACGTGCCGTGTGGATGTGATCGGCTGACAGGTGCCGTGTGGATGTGATTGGCTGATACGTGCCGTGTGGATGCGATCGGCTGATACGTGCCGTGTGGTTGTGATTGGCTGATACGTGCCGTGTGGATGCGATTGGCTGATACGTGCCGTGTGGATGCGATTGGCTGATACGTGCCGTGTGGATGCGATCGGCTGATACATGCCGTGTGGATGCGATCGGCTGATACGTGCCGTGTGGATGCGATTGGCTGATACGTGCCGTGTGGATGCGATCGGCTGATACGTGCCGTGTGGATGGGATTGGCTGATACGTGCCGTGTGGATGTGATTGGCTGATACATGCCGTGTGGTTGCGATTGGCTGATACGTGCCGTGTGGATGCGATTGGCTGATACGTGCCGTGTGGATGCGATTGGCTGATACGTGCCGTGTGGATGCGATTGGCTGATACGTGCCGTGTGGATGTGATTGGCTGATACGTGCCGTGTGGATGTGATTGGCTGATACCTGCCGTGTGGATGTGATTGGCTGATACGTGCCGTGTGGATGTGATTGTTGTTTTACACATTCGAAATAAATAAAATAAAATCTCACCTGGCTGAGCCCCTCCAGAATCCTCGGGGTTTCCCTCCTGCGGGGCTCCTCCCCCCGGCTCCTGATTGGCTCGCGGGCTCCTCGTCGACTCTTCTTCTCGTCATAGTACTCGTGGCGGTAGGAGGCGGGGGGGCGGGCTCTGGGGCTGGAGGCAGTCTTCTTATTGGAGGAGGGGGGCAGGCCTGAAGCCCTCTTATTGGAGGAGCGTGAGGGGGCGTGGCCTGCAGAGGGGCGGAGCCTCTTCAGGTCCCGGCTGTCGGAGCGGTCGCTCTTCCTCTTGGTTCCTGACAGACAGAGTTTACATGTCAGGGCTCGACAGTAACGGTTGCCAGGTTGCCATTGGCAACCATTCAGAAAAAACGTCCACCACTTCTTGGCCTTTGGTTGCCATCAGTGGAAACCAGTTTCTAACATAAAGAACTAAGGACAGCAAACAGCAAAATGTGCACCCCAAAAGAGAGAAATGTTAATTATTTGTTGTATTAAGAGCGATATTTAATTATTGTTGTGACCAGTCGGAACCTGAGACTTAAGTTGCACGCCAGGAAGCCATGCACGTTTACTCGCGTGCGCGGTGCGTCGTGTTTGTTTTACAAAAAATGGCGAAGCAAATTAAGTTGTTTGACTGTGGGCTAAAAAGTTCGGCCAACCCGTCAACATTTCAGACGAATGTTCAAAGTGATTCAACTGATGAAGTGCAAGATGAAGCCGAACGAAAAGCAAAGAGGAAATGTGTAAAGTCTAGGGAGGCAAAACATTCTGCTTCATTGTCCATTCACTTCCTGTAAAAGTTCCTTCAAAATAAGAGTCCAGAACTTATTACTACCAAAATAAAAGTGCAAAACAAAACTTTACCATAGGAACATATTGGCATACAAATATAATCACTTCTATAAAAAGGGAACACATTTTAAATATAGTTTGACATATTGAAGGAACTTTACAGCATTAATAATTAATATCTAATTCTTAACTGTGAATTGTTTTCATTTATTAAACATTAGAAATGTATTAGTCTGGCCAATCCAAGACTTCAATGCTGAAGGGCCAGTGGATCTATGGTGGGGGTCAGCACAGAGGTCAAGACTTCAATGCTGAAGGGCCAGTGGATCTATGGTGGGGGTCAGCACAGAGGTCAAGACTTCAATGCTGAAGGGCCAGTGGATCTATGGTGGGGGTCAGCACAGAGGTCAAGACTTCAATGCTGAAGGGCCAGTGGATCTATGGTGGGGGTCAGCACAGAGGTCAAGACTTCAATGCTGAAGGGCCAGTGGATCTATGGTGGGGGTCAGCACAGAGGTCAAGACTTCGATGCTGAAGGGCCAGTGGATCTATGGTGGGGGTCAGCACAGAGGTCAAGACTTCGATGCTGAAGGGCCAGTGGATCTATGGTGGGGGTCAGCACAGAGGTCAAGACTTCGATGCTGAAGGGCCAGTGGATCTATGGTGGGGGTCAGCACAGAGGTCAAGACTTCAATGCTGAAGGGCCAGTGGATCTATGGTGGGGGTCAGCACAAAGGTCAAGACTTCAATGCTGAAGGGCCAGTGGATCTATGGTGGGGGTCAGCACAGAGGTCAAGACTTCAATGCTGAAGGGCCAGTGGATCTATGGTGGGGGTCAGCACAAAGGTCAAGACTTCAATGCTGAAGGGCCAGTGGATCTATGGTGGGGGTCAGCACAGAGGTCAAGACTTCAATGCTGAAGGGCCAGTGGATCTATGGTGGGGGTCAGCACAGAGGTCAAGACTTCAATGCTGAAGGGCCAGTGGATCTATGGTGGGGGTCAGCACAGAGGTCAAGACTTCAATGCTGAAGGGCCAGTTGATCTATGGTGGGGGTCAGCACAGAGGTCAAGACTTCAATGCTGAAGGGCCAGTGGATCTATGGTGGGGGTCAGCACAGAGGTCAGGAAAACCCACATTTGAAAGGGAGTCAACGGATGACCAAGAAACTAGTGATCTGTGAAGAACAGCAGCACTACTTAGTATACCAGTAATTGAGGGTGGGCACGTTTCCTCCCACTTAGGTTTCAAATCATTGTGTTAATTACTTATTGTAAAGCATTTGAACATTCTTTTGTGTCACATGTTCATCATTAAGTTGATGTGTAACTGCATAGTATCTTCATTATTTAAAATATAAGGTGACTAAAAATGGCAACCGTATTTTCAGTTTTGGCAACCAAAAGCTGATGACTGGTTGCCTGGCAACCACTTTTAAAAGTTAGCGTTGAGCCCTGCATGTGTTGGTAAAACACTGAGTGTCCTCCTCCAACATGAGAGTAGCATGCTAACAAAGGTATCCCAACTGTAGCTGTGAACATGACAGGATGTGTGATTACCTAGAAGAGCATCAGGACTGTTTGAGGCAGATGATAGCTATGTGATTAACATGATGATTCAGCCTCTATGGAGAGAGACATCAAGCATGCTCATTTCTGACGTGGAGCTAATCTGAAGTAAACATTGAATACTGCTTTCTATTCCTCCATCTTGTGACTGTGTAACTCCCTCTCTTGGATATCAGCATGTGAAGGACACTGTTCAGGAACTAGTCTCTGTATGTGATGACTCCTTCCATTCTGGAGAGGATCACAGATACATGGATCCTGAGGATCACAGATACATGGATCCTGAGGATCACAGATACATGGATCCTGAGGATCACAGATACATGGATCCTGAGGATCACAGATACACGGATCCTGAGGATCACAGATACACGGATCCTGAGGATCACAGATACACGGATCCTGAGGATCACAGATACATGGATCCTGAGGATCACAGATACATGGATCCTGAGGATCACAGATACATGGATCCTGAGATGAAGCTCAAGCCGGGGACCAGGGAGAGTTTCTAACAGCATGTTAGTAATATTCACTGTTACATGAGATTACCTGAAGGATTATTAATCAGGTAGCATCAGTTATTCAGTTAGTGACACATTCTACATTATATTTTGTACGTTACTATAGGGACCTTTCAGTCCTTGGGACATATTTACAACGTCTGCATTTAACTTCTGCCTAAAACCTGCATCTTGCTTCTAAATCTGCACCTTACCCAAAGATATTTATCCATGTATGAACATTACTACAGCACTGCTCTGATATGTTCATTTATTGAAGCTTCATGCTACTCTGTGCACTTTGTGGTTTGATGCAGACTGCATTTCGTTGTATTCTGTGAAATGAAATGCATGTATTTAATAACACTAGAGTTGACTGAAGTGTTTCTGCAGACTAACCTTTCTTGTCGCTGACGGATCGCTCCGTCTCCGGGTTGTAAAGCTCGTCGTCCTGATCTGGAGCTTCAGTCAGAATATCTTCCAGAACATTTAACTCTCCATCTGAAACAACAACAACACAGTCAGCATCCAGAGGACACAAGCATCCGTCTGAGCTCCAGGACAGCAGAGAGAAGAACATGTTAACCAACCAGGACCCTTCTTTAAATCATAAGAAATGTGTTCATATTGAGTTCAGGGCGCTTCCTGCTGTCAGGACGATGAAATGAGCTGAGACTCGTCGCCTGGCTGCAGACTCAGTGAATTAAAGACAAATCTGAATTCTGAGAATTTCAGAAAAAAGTCAGAATTTTGATGAAAATGAATTCATAATACTGACTTTTCAGAAATGAAAAATCAACATTTTGAGGTTGTCAGAAACATTTCTTAATTTTAGAAAAAGTCAGAATTCTGAGATTTTTCTAAATCAGTCAGGACTTAAGGACAAAAGGCCATTTTGAGAAAACTCAGAATCTGGTCTCCATTTTGAAATGTTGACGTTGTCTGAAAAATTTCAGAATTTTGAGATTTTCTGAAAAAGTTGAAAGAGTAAAATGCATTTTGGTGAAAAGTCCGAATTCTGATCAATTTTTTTTGGTTGTCAGAAAAAAATTCTCTATTTGAGAAAAACGCAGAATTAAAAAACATTTATCTAGTAACATACACATGATAACTTGTCACATGATGACTAGTCAGATGTTAACTAGTCAGATGTTAACTAGTCAGATGTTAACTAGTCACACACACACACACACACGTTAAGTCACATGTTAACTAGTCACATGTTAACTAGTCACACACACACATGTTAAGTCACATGTTAACAAGTCACATGTTAACTAGTCACACACACACATGTTAAGTCACATGTTAACTAGTCACATGTTAACTAGTCACATGTTAAGTCACATGTTAACTAGTCACATGTTAACTAGTCACATGTTAACTAGTCACACACACACACACACACATGTTAAGTCACATGTTAACTAGTCACATGTTAACTAGTCACATGTTAACTAGTCACACACACACGTTAAGTCACATGTTAACTAGTCACATGATAACTAGTCACATGTTAACTAGTCACATGATAACTAGTCACATGTTAACTAGTCACACACACATGTTAAGTCACATGATAACTAGTCACATGTTAACTAGTCACATGATAACTAGTCACATGTTAACTAGTCACACACACATGTTAAGTCACATGATAACTAGTCACATGATAACTAGTCACATGTTAACTAGTCACATGATAACTAGTCACATGATAACTAGTCACATGTTAACTAGTCACATGATAACTAGTCACATGATAACTAGTCACATGTTAACTAGTCACATGATAACTAGTCACATGATAACTAGTCACATGTTAACTAGTCACATGTTAACTAGTCACATGATAACTAGTCACATGTTAACTAGTCACATGATAACTAGTCACATGTTAACTAGTCACATGATAACTAGTCACATGATAACTAGTCACATGTTAACTAGTCACATGTTAACTAGTCACACACACATGTTAGTCACATGATAACTAGTCACATGATAACTAGTCACATGATAACTAGTCACATGTTAACTAGTCACACACACATGTTAACTAGTCACATGTTAACTAGTCACATGTTAACTAGTCACATGATAACTAGTCACATGTTAACTAGTCACACACACATGTTAAGTCACATGTTAACTAGTCACATGATAACTAGTCTAAAATAATAAACTGATGATGGATCCCAGCGAAACAAAGAGCGCAGGGATGGGGTACTCTGTTTTATTTGTACGGGTTTCTCTGTATTTAATAAAATATAGCTTTATCTTAACGTTCAATCGTTCCTTTGATGTATGTGTGTTTGTGTAAACCTACATTAACTCTGACTGGTTGAGAACAACAACAACAACAACAGATGATTGTGTTTGTTTATCTCTGACCTGTTGACAGCTCGATACTTTAATGTGTATCTCTCATATATATACTCATGTGTGTTTGTTAGAGGAGCAGATCACAACCTGCTGGCTCGGAGAGAAACTCCTCTGCATCCCAGCAGAACAAAGATAGCATCATGCTAACTCTGATGCTAAGCTAATGCTACCAGGTCCGTCAGCCTCACCTTTGTCCTCGCGCCGCTCGGCCGCCATCACAGCCGCTGTCACGTGCTCCTGCCTCGCGCCCAGGTAACACTGCAGGTGAGCAGATTGTATTATGATTGAAACACGAAATAAAAAGAAAAACAGCGAGAGAAGAAGAGAGAAAATGGCGGAGTGATCTGTTGTTGGAGCTTCTTCATCTGCTGCTCCAGCGGCGGGAAGGAGTAGCGCCCCCAGCGGCCGGAGGGTGGAACTTATCTACCCGATGCTAACAAACCAGTCATTGCTAACAAACCAGTCTATGCTAACAAACCAGTCATTGCTAACAAACCAGTCTATGCTAACAAACCAGTCATTGCTAACAAACCAGTCTATGCTAACAAACCAGTCATTGCTAACAAACCAGTCTATGCTAACAAACCAGTCATTGCTAACAAACCAGTCATTGCTAACAAACCAGTCATTGCTAACAAACCAGTCATTGCTAACAAACCAGTCTATGCTAACAAACCAGTCATTGCTAACAAACCAGTCATTGCTAACAAACCAGTCATTGCTAACAAACCAGTCTATGCTAACAAACCAGTCATTGCTAACAAACCAGTCATTGCTAACAAACCAGTCTATGCTAACAAACCAGTCTATGCTAACAAACCAGTCATTGCTAACAAACCAGTCTATGCTAACAAACCAGTCTATGCTAACAAACCAGTCATTGCTAACAAACCAGTCTATGCTAACAAACCAGTCTATGCTAACAAACCAGTCATTGCTAACAAACCAGTGATTTGTAACAAACCAGTCATTGGTAACAAACCAGTCATTGCTAACAAACCAGTGATTTGTAACAAACCAGTCATTGGTAACAAACCAGTCATTGCTAACAAACCAGTCATTGCTAACAAACCAGTCATTGCTAACAAACCAGTCTATGCTAACAAACCAGTCATTGCTAACAAACCAGTCATTGCTAACAAACCAGTCTATGCTAACAAACCAGTCTATGCTAACAAACCAGTCATTGCTAACAAACCAGTCTATGCTAACAAACCAGTCTATGCTAACAAACCAGTCATTGCTAACAAACCAGTCTATGCTAACAAACCAGTCATTGCTAACAAACCAGTCATTGCTAACAAACCAGTCTATGCTAACAAACCAGTCTATGCTAACAAACCAGTCATTGCTAACAAACCAGTCTATGCTAACAAACCAGTCTATGGTAACAAACCAGTCATTGCTAACAAACCAGTCTATGCTAACAAACCAGTCTATGCTAACAAACCAGTCATTGCTAACAAACCAGTGATTTATAACAAACCAGTCATTGGTAACAAACCAGTCATTGCTAACAAACCAGTCTATGCTAACAAACCAGTCTATGCTAACAAACCAGTCATTGCTAACAAACCAGTGATTTATAACAAACCAGTCATTGCTAACAAACCAGTCATTGCTAACACAATGTGTTACATTAGATATTCAGAAGCAGGAGTGAAAGAAAATAATCATATTACATTACAACATTTACAAAACTGAGAGGAAAAACAAAGTGACAGAGACATGGAGGAAGAGAGTGGAGCCTGATGGGACACTAGGGACAGGGGGGAGAGCTACCAGGAAGAGAGTGGAGCCTGATGGGGACACTGGGGACAGGGGGGAGAGCGACCAGGAAGAGAGTGGAGCCTGATGGGGACACTGGGGACAGGGGGAGAGCTACCAGGAAGAGAGTGGAGCCTGATGGGACACTAGGGACAGGGGGGAGAGCTACCAGGAAGAGAGTGGAGCCTGATGGGGACACTGGGGACAGGGGGAGAGCTACCAGGAAGAGAGTGGAGCCTGATGGGACACTAGGGACAGGGGGGAGAGCTACCAGGAAGAGAGTGGAGCCTGATGGGGACACTGGGGACAGGGGGGAGAGCGACCAGGAAGAGAGTGGAGCCTGATGGGGACACTGGGGACAGGGGGAGAGCTACCAGGAAGAGAGTGGAGCCTGATGGGGACACTGGGGACAGGGGGAGAGCTACCAGGAAGAGAGTGGAGCCTGATGGGGACACTGGGGACAGAGCTACCAGGAAGAGAGTGGAGCCTGATGGGACACTGGGGACAGGGGGAGAGCGACCAGGAAGAGAGTGGAGCCTGATGGGGACACTGGGGACAGGGGGAGAGCTACCAGGAAGAGAGTGGAGCCTGATGGGGACACTGGGGACAGAGCTACCAGGAAGAGAGTGGAGCCTGATGGGACACTGGGGACAGGGGGAGAGCGACCAGGAAGAGAGTGGAGCCTGATGGGGACACTGGGGACAGGGGGAAAAGCGACCAGGAAGAGAGTGGAGCCTGATGGGGACACTGGGGACAGAGCTACCAGGAAGAGAGTGGAGCCTGATGGGGACACAGGGGACAGAGCTACCAGGAAGGCTCTTTTTAATTATTTGAGTGAAACAGGGCTGATTAAATAATGTTAAATAACTTAAACACCGTGGTATTCTTCCACAAGTGGTGACAGGATGACACGGCGATACAGTAGGGGGCGGTATGCTCCTTACAGCTGTTTGCAATCCGCCAATAACCGAGAGAAGAAGAACATTATCCAGAAGAGGAGCCCTGACATTAAGCTGCTACCTGTTAGCTGCTAGCTGCTACCTGTTAGCTGCTAGCTGTTAGCTGCAGCCAGTAGGGATCGATCAACAGCTGCTCATCAGATTCTAGTCTCTCCCAGCCTCTAATCTTCAGCTGAGCTTCTCCTCAGTGTGTGGTTCTCTCCGCTAGGGGCCAGTATGTTCCTCAGTGTGTGGTTCTCTCCGCTAGGGGCCAGTATGTTCCTCAGTGTGTGGTTCTCTCCGCTAGGGGCCAGTATGTTCCTCAGTGTGTGGTTCTCTCCGCTAGGGGCCAGTATGTTCCTCAGTGTGTGGTTCTCTCCGCTAGGGGCCAGTATGTTCCTCAGTGTGTGGTTCTCTCCGCTAGGGGCCAGTATGTTCCTCAGTGTGTGGTTCTCTCCGCTAGGGGCCAGTATGTTCAGACTGTAGAAGCTCGAACTCGGTTTTGAAAATCCCTAACAGGAAGTGCTTCGTGTGACTGTGAGCTGTCAGACCGGAAGTCCACGTCAGTCAGACGCGTTTAAAGCTCCGACTGTAGTTGTAGTTGAGCTGTAAAGTTTGAACTACAGTTTGAATACTTTTTAAAGCAGTTTGTATCTAAAGCTGTTGTTCAGATGGCGGACGAGGCCACGCGCAGGGCGGCGTCGCAGGTGCCGCTCCTGAAGACACATGCCGGGCCGCGGGACCGCGCACTGTGGCCCGCGCGCCTGAAGGAGGAATACCAGGCGCTGATTGGCTCCGTGGAGGCGAACAAGAAGTCAGACAGCGACTGGTACCGCCTCGAGAGCAACGCGGACGGCACGCGCTGGAGCGGCAGCTGCTGGTTCATCCACGAGCTGCTCCGGTACGACTTCCGCCTGGAGTTCGAGATCCCGGTCACTTACCCGGTCACCGCACCGGAAGTAGCTATCCCGGAGCTGGACGGCAAGACCGCGAAGATGTTCCGCGGCGGGAAGATCTGCCTCACGGAGCACTTCGCGCCGCTTTGGGCTCGCAACGCGCCGCGCTTCGGGCTCGCGCACCTGATGACGCTGGGCCTCGCGCCCTGGCTCGCGGTGGAAATACCGGACCTGATCAGCAAAGGGCTCGTGGTGCACAGGGAGCGGCAGGGTGACGTGGCAGCGGCAGAGTGATGAGGGAGTGGCAGGGTGAAGTGGCAGCGGCAGAGTGATGAGGGAGCGGCAGGGTGACGCGGTAGCGGCAGGATGACGTCACAGACTAATAAACACCTGGAACTGAACCCAGTGAAAGAACTGATGAGACTTTATTTTAATTATAAAATATAATGTAACATGTTGTGACGGTGCTGAAGATGAACTGAGATAATGTAACATGTTGTGACGGTGCTGAAGATGAACTGAGAGGGCTCTGAAATAAAAAGTGATTAAAAATGAAATGAGGTGTTTATTTTATTATAAAAATAAGAGTGATTTGTTAGAAATGAAACACCTGAAAGGTAGATCTGATGTTCTGGAGAGAGGAGGAGCAGAGAGGAGGACCAGAGAGGAGGAGCAGAGAGGAGAACCAGAGAGGAGGACCAGGGAGGAGGACCAGAGAGGAGCAGAGAGGAGGAGCAGAGAGGAGGAGCAGAGAGGAGGACCAGAGAGGAGGAGCAGGGAGGAGGACCAGAGAGGAGCAGAGAGGAGGAGCAGAGAGGAGGACCAGAGAGGAGCAGAGAGGAGGACCAGGGAGGAGGACCAGAGAGGAGCAGAGAGGAGGAGCAGAGAGGAGGACCAGAGAGGAGGACCAGAGAGGAGGAGCAGAGAGGAGAACCAGAGAGGAGGAGCAGAGAGGAGGAGCAGAGAGGAGGAGCAGAGAGGAGAACCAGAGAGGAGAACCAGAGAGGAGGAGCAGAGAGGAGGAGCAGAGAGGAGAACCAGAGAGGAGGACCAGAGAGGAGGACCAGAGAGGAGGACCAGAGAGGAGGAGCAGAGAGGAGGAGCAGAGAGGAGGACCAGAGAGGAGGACCAGGGAGGAGGACCAGGGAGGAGGAGCAGAGAGGAGGAGCAGAGAGGAGGACCAGAGAGGAGGACCAGGGAGGAGGACCAGGGAGGAGGAGCAGAGAGGAGGAGCAGGGAGGAGGACCAGGGAGGAGGAGCAGAGAGGAGGACCAGAGAGGAGAACCAGAGAGGAGGAGCAGGGAGGAGGACCAGAGAGGAGGAGCAGGGAGGAGGAGCAGAGAGGAGGAGCAGAGAGGAGGAGCAGGGAGGAGGAGCAGAGAGGAGGAGCAGAGAGGAGAACCAGAGAGGAGGAGCAGAGAGGAGGACCAGAGAGGAGGAGCAGGGAGGAGGAGCAGAGAGGAGGACCAGAGAGGAGGAGCAGAGAGGAGGACCAGAGAGGAGGACCAGAGAGGAGGACCAGAGAGGAGGACTCCGGTCACTCTGGGACAGCCACTGAAACCTCATCCTCTTTATTGTGATGGCATTTAAACACGCAGACATTAAAACATTACGCTTTTCAAAATGATGACTTTAACAAATGGAACTTAGTTAACGTGATAAACATGCCGTCGGTTCTCAGTGAGTTATCATTATTTATTAATATGATGATGATGATGATGATGATGATGATGATGTGACAGCCAGCGGGCGTCCGCAGAAAGATTTCAGAATAAAAGAAACTGCAAATGTTTTCTTCATTTAGTTTTAATAAACTTGGATAAGCTCCGCCCACTCGGCGACAGGCCACGCCCCGTTCTCCTGCACGTTGCTAGGAGACGTCTTCCAGTCCCAGCTCCGCAGCGGGACGCTCCACATCGGGCCGTAGTTAGCGCTCAGATAGTCGAGCGTTTCACAGGGAACGCGCACCTTGAGATCCAGAAGCTCCGCCCAGCAGAGAGAGAAGCCCGGGAACACGTACCTGAGGGGGGAGGAGGGAAGAGACTCTCTTCACACAGAGGGGACACATGTCTCTCCTACATCAACATGTGTCCCCTCTATCAACATGTGTCCCCTCCTCTTCATGTCTCTCCTACATCAACATGTGTCCCCTCTTCTTCATGTCTCCTCTATCAACATGTGTCCCCTCCTCTTCATGTCTCTTCTACATCAACATGTGTCCCCTCTTTCCATGTCTCTCCTACATCAACATGTGTCCCCTCTTCTTCATGTCTCTTCTACATCAACATGTGTCCCCTCTTCCTCATGTCTCTTCTACATCAACATGTGTCCCCTCTTCTTCATGTCTCTTCTACATCAACATGTGTCCCCTCTTCCTCATGTCTCTTCTACAATCAACATGTGTCCCCTCTTCTTCATGTCTCTTCTACATCAACATGTGTCCCCTCTTCCTCATGTCTCTCCTACATCAACATGTGTCCCCTCTTCTTCATGTCTCCTCTATCAACATGTGTCCCCTCCTCTTCATGTCTCTTCTACATCAACATGTGTCCCCTCTTTCCATGTCTCTCCTACATCAACATGTGTCCCCTCTTCCTCATGTCTCTTCTACATCAACATAGGTGTCCCCTCTTCTTCATGTCTCTTCTACATCACATGTGTCCCCTCTTCCTCATGTCTCTTCTACATCAACATGTGTCCCCTCTTCTCATGTCTCTTCTACATCAACATGTGTCCCCTCTTCCTCATGTCTCTTCTACATCAACATGTGTCCCCTCTTCTCATGTCTCTTCTACATCAACATGTGTCCCCTCTTCTTCATGTCTCTTCTACATCAACATGTGTCCCCTCTTCTTCATGTCTCTTCTACATCAACATGTGTCCCCTCTTCTTCATGTCTCTCCTACATCAACATGTGTCCCCTCTTCCTCATGTCTCTTCTACATCAACATGTGTCCCCTCTTCCTCATGTCTCTTCTACATCAACATGTGTCCCCTCTTCTTCATGTCTCTTCTACATCAACATGTGTCCCCTCTTCTTCATGTCTCTTCCTACATCAACATCGTGTCCCCTCTTCTTCATGTCTCTTCTACATCAACATGTGTCCCCTCTTCTCCATGTCTCTTCTACATCAACATGTGTCCCCTCTTCCTCATGTCTCTTCTACATCAACATGTGTCCCCTCTTCTTCATGTCTCTTCTACATCAACATGTGTCCCCTCTTCTCATGTCTCTTCTACATCAACATATGTCCCCTCTTCTTCATGTCTCTTCTACATCAACATATGTCCCTCTTCTTCATGTCTCTTCTACATCAACAGTGTCCCCTCTTCTTCATGTCTCTTCTACATCAACATGTGTCCCTCTTCTCCATGTCTCTTCTACATCAACATGTGTCCCCTCTTCTCCATGTCTCTTCTACATCAACATATGTCCCCCTCTTCTTCATGTCTCTTCTACATCAACATGTGTCCCCCTCTTCTTCATGTCTCTTCTACATCAACATATGTCCCCTCTTCTTCATGTCTCTTCTACATCAACATGTGTCCCCTCTTCTCATGTCTCTTCTACATCAACATGTGTCCCCCTCTTCTTCATGTCTCTTCTACATCAACATGTGCCCCTCTTCTTCATGTCTCTTCTACATCAACATGTGTCCCCTCTTCTTCATGTCTCTTCTACATCTAACATGTGTCCCCTCTTCATTCCATCAACATATGTCCCCTCTTCTTCATGTCTCTTCTACATCAACATGTGTCCCCTCTTCTTCCATGTCTCTTCTACATCAACATAGTGTCCCCTCTCTTCATGTCCTCTTCTACATCAACATGTGTCCCCTCTTCTTCTGTCTCTTCTACATCAACATGTGCCCCCTCTTCTTCATGTCTCTTCTACAATCAACATGTGTCCCCTCTTCTTCAATGTCTCTTCTACATCAACATGTGTCCCCCTCTTCTTCAATCAACATATGTCCCCTCTTCTTCATGTCTCTTCTACATCAACATGATGTCCCCTTTCTCCATGTCTCTTCTACATCAACATATGTCCCCTCTTCTTCATGTCTCTTCTACATCAACATGTGTCCCCTCTTCTTCATGTCTCTTCTACATCAACATATGTCCCCTCTTCTTCATGTCTCTTCTACATCAACATATGTCCCCTCTTCTTCATGTCTCTTCTACATCAACATGTGTCCCCTCTTCTTCTATGTCTTTCTACATCAACATATGTCCCCTCTTCTTCATGTCTCTTACTACATCAACATGTGTCCCCTTTTCTCCATGTCTCTTCTACATCAACATATGTCCCCTCTTCTTCATGTCTCTTCTACATCAACATGTGTCCCCTTTTCTCCATGTCCTCTTCTACATCAACATATGTCCCCTCTTCTTCATGTCTCTTCTACATCAACCACGTGTCTCCTTATTTTCATCTAAAGTAACAGACTTGGAAACAGGGCTGAAACAGAGGGGGATTATGGGTAATGCTGCAATGATCTGTTTGGTGTTTCAGCCAATCAGAGACAGGCTCTGGATCTATCTGAGACCTGGGATATATTGATGAGAAGAGGAGGATGATAGGGGAACTAATAATAACTAATAATTGTGTTTACTTGAACTTCCTGCCGCTCCTCGCCTGCGTTCCTCCGTTCTCACACGATGTCTCCGTCCTCGTAGAAAAAGAAAACGTCCAGTTTGACGTCTTCACTCAGAAAGGAGAGCTCCAGACTGTCCTCCACCTGCCCTTCAAAATAAAACACATGCCTTAACGAGGTAACACACACCTGCGTCAAAACGTGAGAACCATAAAAGAAAAGTTCTCACCTTCCCGAACTTGTGTTTGAGCGACAGCCCGGCGGTCCTGAACGCTGCGATGATGTCCGGCCTGAAGTCTGCGATAAAGATCCCGATGTCCACGTCCCGACTGTACGAGATCACGCTACACTGCCTGACCAGCCTGCAGGGGCCCACGTCAACAAGTACATCAACAACGGTTTACAAGCAACAAGAGTTTCATATGTCGTTACGCTGTTATTGGTCTTAGTGCTGTCACCTTAGCATGTTAGCATGTTAGCATGCTGTAACGTTAGCATGTTAGCATGTTGTAACGTTAATATGTTGTTATGCTGTAACGTTAGCATGTTAGCATGCTGTCACCTTAGCATGTTAGCATGTTGTAACGTTAATATGTTGTTATGCTGTAATGTTAGCATGTTAGCATGCTGTCACCTTAGCATGTTAGCATGTTAGCATGTTGTAACGTTAATATGTTGTTATGCTGTAACGTTAGCATGTTAGCATCTTATATGTTATTATGCTGTAACGTTAGCATGTTATATGTTGTTATGTTGTAACGTTAATATGTTGTTATGCTGTAATGTAGCATGTTAGCATGTTATATGTTGTTATGCTGTAACGTTAGCATGTTATATGTTGTCATGTTGTAACGTTAGCATGTTAGCATCTTATATGTTATTATGCTGTAACGTTAGCATGTTAGCATGTTATATGTTGTGATGTTGTAACGTTAATATGTTGTTATGCTGTAATGTAGCATGTTAGCATGTTATACGTTGTTATGCTTTAACGTTAGCATGTTATATGTTGTCATGTTGTAACGTTAGCATGTTGTTATGCTGTAACGTTAGCATGTTAGCATGTTGTTATGCTGTAACGTAGCATGTTAGCATGTTACCCAGGCAGGTGCCGCTGCTCAGCCAGAAGGGGATGTTGAGGGGAGCTAACGTCCGCGCCGCCAGATGAAGCAGCGACTTCACTTTCCTCCGAAACTCCACGGCCTCCGGAGAGGAGTCGTCGGGATAGAGCTGCAGAACCATCTCGTTTAAATTAACTTTGTGTTTCTAAACACTTTTTCACTTTTCCTCCCCTTCACAATAAAAGCGCGTCTACCTGCAGGAAGTTCTTTTCCTCCCCTTCACAATAAAAGCGCGTCTACCTGCAGGAAGTTCTTTTCCTCCCCTTCACAATAAAAGCGCGTCTACCTGCAGGAAGTTCTTTTCCTCCCCTTCACAATAAAAGCGCGTCTACCTGCAGGAAGTTCTTTTCCTCCCCTTCACAATAAAAGCGCGTCTACCTGCAGGAAGTTATTTTCCTCCCCTTCACAATAAAAGCGCGTCTACCTACAGGAAGTTATTTTCCTCCCCTTCACAATAAAAGCGCGTCTACCTACAGGAAGTTCTTTTCCTCCCCTTCACAATAAAAGCGCGTCTACCTGCAGGAAGTTATTTTCCTCCCCTTCACAATAAAAGCGCGTCTACCTACAGGAAGTTCTTTTCCTCCCCTTCACATAAAAGCGCGTCTACCCTGCAGGAAGTTATTTCCTCCCCTTCACATAAAAGCGCGTCTACCTACAGGAAGTTCTTTTCCTCCCCTTCACAATAAAAGTCGTGTCTACCTGCAGGAAGTTCTTTTCCTCCCCTTCACAATAAAAGCGCGTCTACCTGCAGGAAGTTCTTTTCCTCCCCTTCACAATAAAAGCGCGTCTACCTGCAGGAAGTTCTTTTCCTCCACTTCACAATAAAAGCGCGTCTACCTGCAGGAAGTTCTTTTCCTCCCCTTCACAATAAAAGCGCGTCTACCTACAGGAAGTTCTTTTCCTCCCCTTCACAATAAAAGCGCGTCTACCTGCAGGAAGTTAGTTTCCTCCCCTTCACAATAAAAGCGCGTCTACCTACAGGAAGGTTCTTTTCCTCCCCTTCACAATAAAAGCGTGTCTACCTGCAGGAAGTTCTTTTCCTCCCCTTCACAATAAAAGCGTGTCTACCTGCAGGAAGTTCTTTTCCTCCCCTTCACAATAAAAGCGCGTCTACCTGCAGGAAGTTCTTTTCCTCCACTTCACAATAAAAGCGCGTCTACCTGCAGGAAGTTCTTTTCCTCCCCTTCACAATAAAAGCGCGTCTACCTGCAGGAAGTTCTTTTCCTCCCCTTCACAATAAAAGCGCGTCTACCTGCAGGAAGTTCCGAGCGTCTCGGTGTCGGCACTCCAGGAAAGCGAGCGTGTTTTTGTTCGGAGAGAAAAACGGGAAACGTTTCGAGGAATTCGAACATCAAGGCCGTCGAGACCGTGAGGACGAGCTCCGGCCTGAAGGGGCACAACACAAACAACCATTAACAAACAACAACAACTGAGACAGTATTAACCACAAACAACCATTAACAAACAACAACAGCAACTGAGACAGTATTAACCACAAAACAAACCATTAAACAACAACAACTCACTGTGACAGTATTAACCACAAACAACCATTAAACAACAACAACAACAACTGAGACAGTATTAACACAAACAACCATTACAACAACAACAGCAACTGACATTAACCACAAACAACCATTAACAAACAACAACAACAACTGAGACAGTATTAACCACAAACAACCATTAACAAACAACAACAGCAACTGAGACAGTATTAACCACAAACAACCATTAACAAACAACAACAACTCACTGTGACAGTATTAACCACAAACAACCATTAAACAACAACAACTCACTGTGACAGTATTAACCACAAACAACAGCAGTAATAAAGAGGTGCTACCTGTCGTAGGCTCCGGCGTGTCGTCCGTAGTCGAGCCGTTTGAACGAAGCGAAGCGTCGCTCCATTCCAGGTTTCAGACGGAGCGCTCCGTGCCAGAGATAGTTCCCGCTGCGCTCGTACAGAAACACCACCTGCAGGAACACAGGTACATCTAACACCACCTGCAGGAACACAGGTACATCTAACACCACCTGTAGGAACACAGGTACATCTAAACACCACCTGCAGGAACACAGGTACATCTAACACCACCTGTAGGAAACACAGGTACATCTAACACCACCTGTAGGAACACAGGTACATCTAACATCACCTGCAGGAACACAGGTACATCTAACACCACCTGCAGGAACACAGGTACATCTAACACCACCTGTAGGAACACAGGTACATCTAACACCACCTGTAGGAACACAGGTACATCTAACACCACCTGCAGGAACACAGGTACATCTAACACCACCTGCAGGAACACAGGTACATCTAACACCACCTGTAGGAACACAGGTACATCTAACACCACCTGTAGGAACACAGGTACATCTAACATCACCTGTAGGAACACAGGTACATCTAACACCACCTGTAGGAACACAGGTACATCTACACCACCTGTAGGAACATCTAACACCACCTGTAGGAACACAGGTACAATCTAACACCACCTGCAAACACAGGTACATCTAACACCACCTGTAGGAACACAGGTACATCTAACACCACCTGTAGGAACACAGGTATATCTAACACCACCTGCAACACAGGGTACATCTAACACCACCTGTAGGAACACAGGCACATCTAACACCACCTGTAGGAACACAGGTACATCTAACACCACCTGTAGGAACACAGGTACATCTAACACCACCTGTAGGAACACAGGTACATCTAACACCACCTGCAGGAACACAGGTACATCTAACACCACCTGTAGGAACACAGGCACATCTAACACCACCTGCAGGAACACAGGTACATCTAACACCACCTGTAGGAACACAGGTACATCTAACACCACCTGTAGGAACACAGGTACATCTAACACCACCTGTAGGAACACAGGTACATCTAACACCACCTGCAGGAACACAGGTACATCTAACACCACCTGTAGGAACACAGGCACAATCTAACACCACCTGCAAGGAACACAGGTACATCTAACACCACCTGTAGGAACACAGGTACATCTAACACCACCTGTAGGAACACAGGTACATCTAACACCACCTGCAGGAACACAGGTACATCTAACACCACCTGTAGGAACACAGGTACATCTAACACCACCTGTAGGAACACAGGTACATCTAACACCACCTGCAGGAACACAGGTACATCTAACACCACCTGTAGGAACACAGGTACATCTAACACCACCTGTAGGAACACAGGCACATCTAACACCACCTGCAGGAACACAGGTACATCTAACACCACCTGCAGGAACACAGGTACATCTAACACCACCTGTAGGAACACAGGTACATCTAACACCACCTGCAGGAACACAGGTACATCTAACACCACCTACAGGAACACAGGTACATCTAACACCACCTGTAGGAACACAGGTACATCTAACACCACCTGTAGGAACACAGGCACATCTAACACCACCTGCAGGAACACAGGTACATCTAACACCACCTGTAGGAACACAGGTACATCTAACACCACCTGCAGGAACACAGGTACATCTAACACCACCTGCAGGAACACAGGTACATCTAACACCACCTGCAGGAACACAGGTACATCTAACACCACCTGTAGGAACACAGGCACATCTAACACCACCTGTAGGAACACAGGCACATCTAACACCACCTGTAGGAACACAGGCACATCTAACACCACCTGCAGGAACACAGGTACATCTAACACCACCTGTAGGAACACAGGCACATCTAACACCACCTGTAGGAACACAGGCACATCTAACACCACCTGCAGGAACACAGGTACATCTAACACCACCTGTAGGAACACAGGTACATCTAACACCACCTGCAGGAACACAGGTACATCTAACACCACCTGCAAACACAGGTACATCTAACACCACCTGTAGGAACACAGGTACATCTAACACCACCTGTAGGAACACAGGTACATCTAACACCACCTGCAAACACAGGTACATCTAACACCACCTGCAGGAACACAGGTATTTCTAACACCACCTGCAAACACAGGTATATCTAACACCACCTGTAGGAACACAGGTACATCTAACACCACCTGCAGGAACACAGGTACATCTAACACCACCTACAGGAACACAGGTACATCTAACACCACCTGTAGGAACACAGGTATATCTAACACCACCTGCAGGAACACAGGTACATCTAACACCACCTGCAGGAACACAGGTACATCTAACACCACCTGCAGGAACACAGATATATCTAACACCACCTACAGGAACACAGGTACATCTAACACCACCTGCAGGAACACAGGTACATCTAACACCACCTGTAGGAACACAGGTACATCTAACACCACCTGTAGGAACACAGGTACATCTAACACCACCTGCAGGAACACAGGTACATCATAACACCACCTGTAGGAACACAGGTATATCTAACACCACCTGCAAACACAGGTACATCTAACACCACCTGTAGGAACACAGGTACATCTAACACCACCTGCAGGAACACAGGTACATCTAACACCACCTACAAACAGGTACATCTAACACCACCTGTAGGAACACAGGTACATCTAACACCACCTGTAGGAACACAGGTACATCTAACACCACCTGCAAACACAGGTACATCTAACACCACCTGCAGGAACACAGGTATTTCTAACACCACCTGCAGGAACACAGGTACATCTAACACCACCTACAGGAACACAGGTACATCTAACACCACCTGCAGGAACACAGGTACATCTAACACCACCTGCAGGAACACAGGTACATCTAACACCACCTGCAGGAACACAGATATATCTAACACCACCTACAGGAACACAGGTACATCTAACACCACCTGCAGGAACACAGGTACATCTAACACCACCTGTAGGAACACAGGTACATCTAACACCACCTGTAGGAACACAGGTACATCTAACACCACCTGCAAGCACAGGTATATCTAACACCACCTGCAGGAACACAGGTACATCTAACACCACCTGTAGGAACACAGGTACATCTAACACCACCTGCAAACACAGGTATATCTAACACCACCTGCAGGAACACAGGTACATCTAACACCACCTGCAGGAACACAGGTATATCTAACACCACCTGCAGGAAACACAGGTACATCAAACACCACCTGCAAACACAGGTACATCTAAACACCACCTGTAGAATCACAGGTATATCTAACACCACCTGCAGGAACCCAGGTACATCTAACACCCACCTGCAGGAACACAGGTACATCTAACACCACCTGTAGAACACAGGTATATCTAACACCACCTTGCAGGAACACAGGTACATCTAACACACCTGCAAAACACAGGTATATCTAACACCTACCTGCAGGAACACAGGTACATCTAACACCACCTGTAGGAACACAGGTACATCTAACACCACCTGCAGGAACACAGGTACATCTAGCACCACCTGCAGGAACACAGGTACATCTAACAACCACCTGCAGGAACACAGGTATATCTAACACCACCTGCAAACACAGGTATATCTAACACCACCTGCAGGAACACAGATACATCTAACACCACCTGCAGGAACACAGGTACATCTAACACCACCTGTAGGAACACAGGTACATCTAACACCACCTTGTAGGAACACAGGTACATCTAACACCACCTGCAGGAACACAGGTACATCTAACACCACCTGCAGGAACACAGGTACATCTAACACCACCTGTAGGAACACAGGTACATCTAACACCACCTGCAGGAAACACAGGCTACATCTAACCACCACCTGCAGGAACAACAGGTACATCTAACACCACCTGTAGGAACACAGGTACATCTAACACCACCTGCAGGAACACAGGTACATCTAACACCACCTGTAGGAACACAGGTACATCTAACACCACCTGTAGGAACACAGGTACATCTAACACCACCTGTAGGAACACAGGTACATCTAACACCACCTGTAGGAACACAGGTACATCTAACACCACCTGTAGGAACACAGGTACATCTAACACCACCTGTAGGAACACAGGTACATCTAACACCACCTGTAGGAACACAGGTACATCTAACACCACCTGCAGGAACACAGGTACATCTAACACCACCTGCAGGAACACAGATACATCTAACACCACCTGCAGGAACACAGGTACATCTAACACCACCTGCAGGAACACAGGTACATCTAACACCACCTGCAGGAACATCTAACACCACCTGTTGTTGGGTCAGGTGACCCCTCCCACCTGTATGATGTGGCCGTGGAGGCGGAGCAGGAAGTGGAGCGGGATCTGGTTTCCTGATAGGGTGTCCAGACTGGCCAATCGGGGGTCGTCTCCTCGCAGCTCCATCACCTCGAAGCCTTTCTGCTCGGCAGCCAATAGGAAGCCGGCCTGAGAGCGAGTGATAAACGAACATCAGAGGATCAAATAAAACTCTGGACCGTCATTGGTTAATTCCAGAGATGATAAAAGTACACAAATCCTTTACTCAAGTAGAAGTAGGGTTATGGGTATTTGTGTTCAATGTAAGAAGTAGAAAGTTCAGGTATTTGGGTTCAACATGTAAGAAGTAGAAAGTACAGGTATTTGTGTTCAACATGTAAGAAGTAGAAAGTTCAGGTATTTGTTTCAACATGTAAGAAGTAGAAGTACAGGTATTTGGTTCAACATGTAAGAAGTAGAAAGTACAGGTATTGGTTTCAACATGTAAGAAGTAGAAAGTACAGGTATTTGTGTTCAACATGTAAGAAGTAGAAAGTACAGGTATTTGAGTTCAACATGTAAGAAGTAGAAAGTACAGGTATTGTGTTCAACATGTAAGAAGTAGAAAGTACAGGTATTTGGGTTCAACATGTAAGAAGTAGAAAGTACAGGTATTTGTGTTCAACATGTAAGAAGTAGAAAGTACAGGTATTTGTGTTCAACATGTAAGAAGTAGAAAGTACAGGTATTTGTGTTCAACATGTAAGAAGTAGAAAGTACAGGTATTTGTGTTCAACATGAAGAAGTAGAAAGTACAGGTATTTGTGTTCAACATGTAAGAAGTAGAAAGTACAGGTATTTGTGTTCAACATGAGAGAAGTGAAAGTACAGGTATTGTGAGTTCAACATGAGAGAAGTAGAAAGTACAGGTATTGAGTTCAACATGTAAGAAGTAAAAGTACAGGTATTTGGTTCAACATGTAAGAAGTAGAAAGTACAGGTATTTGTGTTCACATGTAAGAAGTAGAAAGTACAGGTATTTGAGTTCAACATGTAAGAAGTAGAAAGTACAGGTATTTGTGTTCAACATGTAAGAAGTAGAAAGTACAGGTATTTGTGTTCAACATGAGAGAAGTAGAAAGTACAGGTATTTGAGTTCAACATGAAGAAGTAGAAAGTACAGGTATTTGTGTTCAACATGTAAGAAGTAGAAAGTACAGGTATTTGTGTTCAACATGAGAGAAGTAGAAAGTACAGGTATTTGGGTTCAACATGAGAAGTAGAAAGTACAGGTATTTGGGTTCAACATGTAAGAAGTAGAAAGTACAGGTATTTGAGTTCAACATGTAAGAAGTAGAAAGTACAGGTATTTGTGGTTCAACATGTAAGAAGTAGAAGTACAGGTATTTGTGTTCAACATGTAAGAAGTAGAAAGTACAGGTATTTGGGTTCAACATGTAAGAAAGTAGAAAGTACAGGTATTTGTGTTCAACATGTAAGAAGTAGAAAGTACAGGTATTTGTGTTCAACATGTAAGAAGTAGAAAGTACAGGTATTTGGGTTTCAACATGAGAGAAGTAGAAAGTACAGGTATTTGTTTGTTCAACATGTAAGAAGTAGAAAGTACAGGTATTTGTGTTCAACATGTAAGAAGTAGAAAGTACAGGTATTTGTTCAACATGTGAGAAGTAGAAAGTACAGGTATTTGGGTTCAACATGAGAGAAGTAGAAAGTACAGGTATTTGGGTTCAACATGAGAGAAGTAGAAAGTACAGGTATTTGTGTTCAACATGTAAGAAGTAGAAAGTACAGGTATTTGGTTAACATGTAGAAGTAGAAAGTACAGGTATTTGTGTTCAACATGTAAGAAGTAGAAAGTACAGGTATTTGTGTTCAACATGTAAGAAGTAGAAAGTACAGGTATTTGGGTTCAACATGTAAGAAGTAGAAAGTACAGGTATTTGGGTTTCAACATGAGAGAAGTAGAAAGTACAGGTATTTGGGTTCAACATGTGAGAAGTAGAAAGTACAGGTATTTGGGTTCAACATGAGAAGTAGAAAGTACAGGTATTTGTGTTCAACATGTAAGAAGTAGAAAGTACAGGTATTTGGGTTCAACATGAGAGAAGTAGAAAGTACAGGTATTTGTGGTCAACATGTAAGAAGTAGAAAGTACAGGTATTTGTGGTTCAACATGTAAGAAGTAGAAAGTACAGGTATTTGGGTTCAACATGTAAGAAGTAGAAAGTACAGGTATTTGGGTTCAACATGTGAGAAGTAGAAAGTACAGGTATTTGGGTTCAACATGAGAGAAGTAGAAAGTACAGGTATTTGGTTCAACATGTAAGAAGTAGAAAGTACAGGTATTTGGTTCAACATGTGAGAAGTAGAAAGTACAGGTATTTGTGTTCAACATGTAAGAAGTAGAAAGTACAGGTATTTGGTTCAACATGAGAGAAGTAGAAAGTACAGGTATTTGTGTTCAACATGTAAGAAGTAGAAAGTACAGGTATTTGGTTCAACATGTAAGAAGTAGAAAGTACAGGTATTTGGTTCAACATGTAAGAAGTAGAAAGTACAGGTATTTGTGTTCAACATGTAAGAAGTAGAAAGTACAGGTATTTGGGTTCAACATGAAGAAGTAGAAAGTACAGGTATTTGTGTTCAACATGTAAGAAGTAGAAAGTACAGGTATTTGGTTCAACATTTAAGAAGTAGAAAGTACAGTATTTGGGTTCAACATGTAAGAAGTAGAAAGTACAGGTATTTGGTTCAACATGTAAGAAGTAGAAAGTACAGGTATTTGGTTCAACATGTAAGAAGTAGAAAGTACAGGTATTTGGTGTTCAACATGTAAGAAGTAGAAGTACAGGTATTTGTGCAACATGTAAGAAGTAGAAAGTAAGGTATTTGGGTTCAACATGAGAGAAGTAGAAAGTTACAGGTATTTGTGTTCAACATGTAAGAAGTAGAAAGTACAGGTATTTGGGTTCAACATGTAAGAATAGAAGTACAGGTATTTGGGTTCAACATGTAAGAAGTAGAAAGTACAGGTATTGTGTTCAACATGTAAGAAGTAGAAAGTACAGGTATTTGGGTTCAACATGTAAGAAGTAGAAAGTACAGGTATTTGGGTTCAACATGAGAGAAGTAGAAAGTACAGGTATTTGTGTTCAACATGTAAGAAGTAGAAAGTACAGGTATTTGGGTTCAACATGTAAGAAGTAGAAAGTACAGGTATTGGTTCAACATGAGAGAAGTAGAAAGTACAGGTATTTGTGTTCAACATGTAAGAAGTAGAAAGTACAGGTATTGGGTTCAACATGTAAGAGAAGTAGAAAGTACAGGTATTTGTGTTCAACATGTAAGAAGTAGAAAGTACAGGTATTTGTGTTCAACATGTAAGAAGTAGAAAGTACAGGTATTTGGGTTCAACATGAGAAGTAGAAAGTACAGGTATTTGTGTTCAACATGTAAGAAGTAGAAAGTACAGGTATTTGGTTCAAATGAAGAAGTAGAAAGTACAGGTATTTGGGTTCAACATGTAAGAAGTAGAAAGTACAGGTATTTGGGTTCAACATGTAAGAAGTAGAAAGTACAGGTATTTGGGTTCAACATGTAAGAGAGTAGAAAGTACAGGTATTTGGTTCAACATGTAAGAAGTAGAAAGTACAGGTATTTTTGGGTTCAACATGTAAGAAGTAGAAAGTACAGGTATTTGGGTTCAACATGTAAGAAGTAGAAAGTACAGGTATTTGGTTCACATGTAAGAAGTAGAAAGTACAGGTATTTGGTTCAACATGTAAGAAGTAGAAAGTACAGGTATTTGGGTTCAACATGAGAGAAGTAGAAAGTACAGGTATTTGGGTTCAACATGTAAGAAGTAGAAAGTACAGGTATTTGAGTTCAACATGTAAGAAGTAGAAAGTACAGGTATTGGGTTCAACATGAGAGAAGTAGAAAGTACAGGTATTTGGGTTCAAACAGTAAGAAGTAGAAAGTACAGGTATTTGGGTTCAACATGAGAGAAGTAGAAAGTACAGGTATTTGAGTTCAACATGTAAGAAGTAGAAAGTACAGGTATTTGTGTTCAACATGTAAGAAGTAGAAAGTACAGGTATTTGGGTTCAACATGTAGAGAAGTAGAAAGTAAAGGTATTTGTGTTCAACATGTAAGAAGTAGAAAGTACAGGTATTTGTATTCAACATAAGAAGTAGAAAGTACAGGTATTTGGTTCAACATGTAAGAAGTAGAAAGTACAGGTATTTGGTTCAACATGTAAGAAGTAGAAAGTACAGGTATTGAGTTCAACATGAGAGAAGTAGAAAGTACAGGATTGGGTTCAACATGTAGAAAGTAGAAAGTACAGGTATTTGAGTTCAACATGAGAAGTAGAAAGTACAGGTATTGGGGTTCAACATGAAGAAGTAGAAAGTACAGGTATTTGGTTCAACATGAGAGAAGTAGAAAGTACAGGTATTTGGTTCAACATGTAAGAAGTAGAAAGTACAGGTATTTGGGTTCAACATGAGAGAAGTAGAAAGTACAGGTATTTGTGTTCAACATGTAAGAAGTAGAAAGTACAGGTATTTGGGTTCAACATGTAGAAGTAGAAAGTACAGGTATTTGGTTCAACATGAGAAGTAGAAAGTACAGGTATTTGGGTTCAACATGTAAGAAGTAGAAAGTACAGGTATTTGGGTTCAACATGTAAGAAGTAGAAAGTACAGGTATTTGGGTTCAACATGTAAGAAGTAGAAAGTACAGGTATTTGAGTTCAACATGAGAGAAGTAGAAAGTACAGGTATTTGGGTTCAACATGTAAGAAGTAGAAAGTACAGGTATTTGGGTTCAACATGTAAGAAGTAGAAAGTACAGGTATTTGGTTCAACATGAGAGAAGTAGAAAGTACAGGTATTTGTTCAACATGTAAGAAGTAGAAAGTACAGGTATTTGGGTTCAACATGAGAGAAGTAGAAAGTACAGGTATTTGTGTTCAACATGTAGAAGTAGAAAGTACAGGTATTTGTGTTCAACATGTAAGAAGTAGAAAGTACAGGTATTTGGTTCAACATGAGAAGTAGAAAGTACAGGTATTTGAGTTCAACATGAGAGAAGTAGAAAGTACAGGTATTTGTGTTCAACATGTAAGAAGTAGAAAGTACAGGTATTTGTGTCAACATGAAGAAGTAGAAAGTACAGGTATTTGAGTTCAACATGAGAGAAGTAGAAAGTACAGGTATTTGTGTTCAACATGTAAGAAGTAGAAAGTACAGGTATTTGGGTTCAACATGTGAGAAGTAGAAAGTACAGGTATTTGAGTTCAACATGTAAGAAGTAGAAAGTACAGGTATTTGGGTTCAACATGAAGAAGTAGAAAGTACAGGTATTGAGTTCAACATGTGAGAAGTAGAAAGTACAGGTATTTGTGTTTCAACATGAGAGAAGTAGAAAGTTACAGGTATTGTGTTCAACATGTAAGAAGTAGAAAGTACAGGTATTTGGTTCAACATGAGAGAAGTAGAAGTACAGGTATTGGTTTCAACATGAGAGAAGTAGAAAGTACAGGTATTTGGGTTCAACATGTAAGAAGTAGAAAGTACAGGTTATTTGTGTTCAACAGTAAGAAGTAGAAAGTAAGGTATTTGAGTTCAACATGAGAGAAGTAGAAAGTACAGGTATTTGAGTTCAACATGTAAGAAGTAGAAAGTACAGGTATTTGGGTTCAACATGTAAGAAGTAGAAAGTACAGGTATTTGAGTTCAACATGTAAGAAGTAGAAAGTACAGGTATTTGGTTCAACATGTAAGAAGTAGAAAGTACAGGTATTTGGGTTCAACATGTAAGAAGTAGAAAGTACAGGTATTTGAGTTCAACATAGTAAGAAGTAGAAAGTACAGGTATTTGTGTCAACATGTAAGAAGTAGAAAGTACAGGTATTGTTCAACATGTAAGAAGTAGAAAGTACAGGTATTTGGGTTCAACATGTAAGAAGTAGAAAGTACAGGTATTTGAGTTCAACATGTAAGAAGTAGAAAGTACAGGTATTTGGTTCAACATGTAAGAAGTAGAAAGTACAGGTATTTGGGTTCAACATGAGAGAAGTAGAAAGTACAGGTATTTGGGTTCAACATGTAAGAAGTAGAAAGTACAGGTATTTGGGTTCAACAGTAAGAAGTAGAAAGTACAGGTATTTGGGTTCAACATGGTAAGAAGTAGAAAGTACAGGTATTTGGGTTCAACATGAGAGAAGTAGAAAGTACAGGTATTTGGGTTCAACATGAGAAGTAGAAGTACAGGTATTTGGGTTCAACATGTAAGAAGTAGAAAGTACAGGTATTTGTGTTTCAACATGAGAGAAGTAGAAAGTACAGGTATTTGGTTCAACATGTAAGAATAGAAAGTACAGGTATTTGGGTTAACATGTAAGAAGTAGAAAGTACAGGTATTTTGTTCAACAGTAAGAAGTAGAAAGTACAGGTATTTGAGTTCAACATGTAAGAAGTAGAAAGTACAGGTATTTGAGTTCAACATGTAAGAAGTAGAAAGTACAGGTATTTGAGTTCAACATGTAGGAAGTAGAAAGTACAGGTATTTGGGTTCAACATGGAGAAGTAGAAAGTACAGGTATTTGGGTTCAACATGTAAGAAGTAGAAAGTACAGGTATTTGGTTCAACATGTAAGAAGTAGAAAGTACAGGTATTTGGGTTCAACATGTGAGAAGTAGAAAGTCAGGTATTTGGTTCAACATGAGAGAAGTAGAAAGTACAGGTATTTTGGTTCAACATGTAGAGAAGTAGAAAGTACAGGTATTTGAGTTCAACATGAAGAAGTAGAAAGTACAGGTATTTGGTTCAACATGTAAGAAGTAGAAAGTACAGGTATTTGGGTTCAACATGTAAGAAGTAGAAAGTACAGGTATTTGTGGTTCAACATGTAAGAAGTAGAAAGTACAGGTATTTGGGTTCAACATGTAAGAAGTAGAAAGTACAGGTATTTGGGTTCAACATGTAAGAAGTAGAAAGTACAGGTATTTGGGTTCAACATGTAAGAAGTAGAAAGTACAGGTATTTGGGTTCAACATGTAAGAAGTAGAAAGTACAGGTATTTGTTCAACATGTGAGAAGTAGAAAGTACAGGTATTGAGTTCAACATGTAAGAAGTAGAAAGTACAGGTATTTGGGTTCAACATGTGAGAAGTAGAAAGTACAGGTATTTGGTTCAACATGAGAAGTAGAAAGTACAGGTATTTGGGTTCAACATGTAAGAAGTAGAAAGTACAGGTATTGGG
>JAPTMU010000269.1:272008-296870 GCA_028583405.1 Pogonophryne albipinna
TTCTACTTCTCTCATGTTGAACCAAATACCTGTACTTTCTACTTCTCTCATGTTGAACCCAAATACCTGTACTTTCTACTTCTACATGTTGAACCTCAAATACCTGTACTTTCTACTTCTCTACATGTTGAACTCAAATACCTGTACTTTCTACTTCTTACATGTTGAACCCAAATACCTGTACTTTCTACTTTCTACATGTTGAACCCAAATACCTGTACTTTCTACTTCTTACATGGTTGAACCCAAATACCTGTACTTTCTACTTCTCTCATGTTGAACCCAAATACCTGTACTTTCTACTTCTCTCATGTTGAACCAAATACCTGTACTTTCTACTTCTCTCATGTTGAACTCAAATACCTGTACTTTTACTTTCTACATGTTGAACACAAATACCTGTACTTTCTACTTCTTACATGTTGAACACAAATACCTGTACTTTCTACTTCTTACATGTTGAACCAAATACCGTACTTTCTACTTCTCTACATGTTGAACCAAATACCTGTACTTTCTACTTCTCTACATGTTGAACCCAAATACCTGTACTTTCTATTCTTACATGTTGAACCCCAAATACCTGTACTTTCTACTTCTTACATGTTGAACCAAATACCTGTACTTTCTACTTCTTCATGTTGAACCCAATACCTGTACTTTCTACTTCTCACATGTTGAACCAAATACCTGTACTTTCTACTTCTTACATGTTGAACTCAAATACCTGTACTTTCTACTTCTCTCATGTTGAACCCAAAAACCTGTACTTTCTACTTCTTACATGTTGAACCAAATACCTGTACTTTCTACTTCTACATGTTGAACCAAATACCTGTACTTTCTACTTCTTACATGTTGAACCCAAATACCTGTACTTTCTACTTCTTACATGTTGAACTCAAAACCTGTACTTTCTACTTCTCACATGTTGAACCCAAATACCTGTACTTTCTACTTCTTACAGTTGAACCAAATACCTGTACTTTCTACTTCTTCATGTTGAACCCAAATACCTGTACTTCTACTTCTTACATGTTGAACCCAAATACCTGTACTTTCTACTTCTTACATGTTGAACCCAAATACCTGTACTTTCTACTTCTTCATGTTGAACCACAAATACCTGTACTTATACTTCTTACATGTTGAACCCAAATACCTGTACTTTCTACTTCTTACATGTTGAACCCAAATACCTGTACTTTCTACTTCTTCATGTTGAACAAAATACCTGTACTTTCTACTCTATACATGTTGAACCAAATACCTGTACTTTCTACTTCTACAGTTGAACCCAAATACCTGTACTTTCTACTTCTTACATGTTGAACCCAAATACCTGTACTTTCTACTTCTTACATGTTGAACCAAATACCTGTACTTTCTACTTCTACATGTTGAACTCAAATACCTGTACTTTCTACTTCTCTCATGTTGAACACAAATACCTGTACTTTCTACTTCTTACATGTTGAACTCAAATACCTGTTACTTTCTACTTCTTACATGTTGAACTCAAATACCTGTACTTTCTACTTCTTACATGTTGAACCAAATACCTGTACTTTCTACTTCTTACATGTTGAAACAAATACCTGTACTTTCTACTTCTACATGTTGAACCAAATACCTGTACTTTCTACTTCTTCACATGTTGAACCCAAATACCTGTACTTTCTACTTCTTACATGTTGAACCAAATACCTGTACTTTCTACTTCTTACATGTTGAACCCAAATACCTGTACTTTCTACTTCTTCCATGTTGAACCACAAATACCTGTACTTTCTACTTCTCACATGTTGAACCCAAATACCTGTACTTTCTACTTCTTACATGTTGAACCCAAATACCTGTACTTTCTACTTCTCTACATGTTGAACCCAAATACCTGTACTTTCTACTTCTTACATGTTGAACCAATACCTGTACTTTCTACTTCTTACATGTTGAACCAAATACCTGTACTTTCTACTTCTTACATGTTGAACCAAATACCTGTACTTTCTACTTCTTACATGTTGAACTCAAATACCTGTACTTTCTACTTCTTACATGTTGAACTCAAATACCTGTACTTTCTACTTCTTACATGTTGAACCAAATACCTGTACTTTCTACTTCTTACATGTTGAACCAAATACCTGTACTTTCTACTTCTTACATGTTGAACAAATACCTGTACTTTCTACTTCTTACATGTTGAACCCAAATACCTGTACTTTCTACTTCTCTACATGTTGAACTCAAATACCTGTACTTTCTACTTCTCTACATGTTGAACTCCAAATACCTGTACTTTCTACTTCTTACATGTTGAACACAAATACCTGTACTTTCTACTTCTTACATGTTGAACTCAAATACCTGTACTTTCTACTTCTCTACATGTGAACCCAAATACCTGTACTTTCTACTTCTCTCATGTTGAACCCAAATACCTGTACTTTCTACTTCTTACATGTTGAACCCAATACCTGTACTTTCTACTTCTCTACATGTTGAACCCAAATACCTGTACTTTCTACTTCTCTACATGTTGAACACAAATACCTGTACTTTCTACTTCTTACATGTTGAACCACAAATACCTGTACTTTTCTACTTCTTCATGTTGAAACTCAAATACCTGTACTGTCTACTTCTTACATGTTGAACTACAATACCTGTACTTTCTACTTCTCTACATGTTGAACCCAAATACCTGTACTTTCTACTTCTTACATGTTGAACTCAAATACCTGTACTTTCTACTTTCTTACATGTTGAACCAAAATACCTGTACTTTCTACTTCTTACATGTTGAACACAAATACCTGTACTTTCTACTTCTTAACATGTTGGAACACAACTACCTGTACTTTCTACTTCTTACATGTTGACACACTAAATACCTGTACTTCTACTTCTTACATGTTGAACCAAATACCTGTACTTTCTACTTCTCTCATGTTGAACCAAATACCTGTACTTTCTACTTCTTAGCATGTTGAACCCAAATACCTTACTTTCTAACTTCTTACATGTTGAACCAAATACCTGTACTTTCTACTTCTCTCATGTTGAACCAACTACCTGTACTTTTCTACTTCTCTCATGTTGAACCCAAATACCTGTACTTTCTACTTCTTACATGTTGAACAAAATACCTGTACTTTCATACTTCTCTCATGTTGAACTAAAATACCTGTACTTTCTACTTCTACATGTTGAACCCAAATACCTGTACTTTCTCTTCTCTACATGTTGAACCAAATACCTGTACTTTCTAGCTTCTCCATGTTGAACTCAAATACCTGTACTTTCTACTTTTTACATGTTGAACCCAAATACCTGTACTTTCTACTTCACATGTTGAACCCAAATACCTGTACTTTCTACTTCTTACATGTTGAACCAAATACCTGTACTTTCTACTTCTCCATGTTGAACTCAAATACCTGTACTTTCTACTTCTTACATGTTGAACACAAATACCTGTACTTTCTACTTCTTACATGTTGAACCCAAATACCTGTACTTTCTACTTCTCTCATGTTGAACCCAAATACCTGTACTTTCTACTTCTTACATGTTGAACCAAATACCTGTACTTTCTACTTCTCTCATGTTGAACTCAAATACCTGTACTTTCTCTTCTTACATGTTGAACCCAATACCTGTACTTTCTACTTCTCTCATGTTGAACCAAATACCTGTACTTTTACTTCTTACATGTTGAACCCAAATACCTGTACTTTCTACTTCTCTCATGTTGAACTCAAATACCTGTACTTTCTACTTCTTACATGTTGAACACAAATACCTGTACTTTCTACTTCTTACATGTTGAACACCAAATACCTGTACTTTCTACTTCTTACATGTTGAATACAAATACCTGTACTTCTACTTCTTACATGTTGAACACAAATACCTGTACTTTCTACTTCTCATGTTGAACCCAAATACCTGTACTTTCTACTTCTTACATGTTGAACACAAATACCTGTACTTTCTACTTCTTACATGTTGAACTCAAATACCTGTACTTCTACTTCTCTCATGTGAACCCAAATACCTGTACTTTCTACTTCTTACATGTTGAACCCAAATACCTGTACTTCTACTTTCTCATGTTGAACCCAAATACCTGTACTTTCTACTTCTTACATGTTGAACTCAAATACCTGTACTTCTACTTCTCTCATGTGAACCCAAATACCTGTACTTTCTACTCTCACATGTTGAACCAAATACCTGTACTTTCTACTTCTTACATGTTGAACCCAAATACCTGTACTTTCTACTTCTTACATGTTGAACTCAAATACCTGTACTTTCTACTTCTACATGTTGAACCCAAATACCTGTACTTTCTACTTCTTACATGTTGAACCCAAATACCTGTACTTTCTACTTCTTACATGTTGAACACAAATACCTGTACTTTCTACTTCTTACATCTTGAACCCAAATACCTGTACTTTCTACTTCTTACATGTTGAACCAAATACCTGTACTTTCTACTTCTTACATGTTGAACCCAAATACCTGTACTTTCTACTTCTTACATGTTGAACACAAATACCTGTACTTTCTACTTCTTACATGTTGAACACAAATACCTGTACTTTCTACTTCTCACATGTTGAACCCAAATACCTGTACTTTCTACTTCTTACATGTTGAACACAAATACCTGTACTTTCTACTTCTCATGTTGAACACAAATACCTGTACTTTCTACTTCTTACATGTTGAACAAAATACCTGTACTTTCTACTTCTTACATGTTGAACACAAATACCTGTACTTTCTACTTCTCTCATGTTGAACCCAAATACCTGTACTTTCTACTTCTACATGTTGAACACAAATACCTGTACTTCTACTTCTTACATGTTGAACACAAATACCTGTACTTTCTGACTTCTTACATGTTGAACCCAAATACCTGTTACTTTCTACTTCTCTACATGTTGAACCCAAATACCTGTACTTTCTACTTCTTACATGTGAACCAAATACCTGTTACTTTCTACTTCTTACATGTTGAACCCAAATACCTGTACTTTCTACTTCTTACATGTGAACACAAATACTGTACTTTCTACTTCTTACATGTTGAACCCAAATACCTGTACTTTCTACTTCTCTCATGTTGAACCCAAATACCTGTACTTTTACTTCTACATGTTGAACACAAATACCTGTACTTTCTACTTCTTACATGTTGAACACAAATACCTGTACTTTCTACTTCTTACATGTTGAACTCCAAATACCTGTGACGTTTCTACTTCTTACATGTTGAACTCAAATACCTGTACTTTCTACTTCTTACATGTTGAACCCAAATACCTGTACTTTCTACTTCTTACATGTTGAACCAAATACCTGTACTTTCTACTTCTTACATGTTGAACACAAATACCTGTACTTTCTACTTCTCTCATGTTGAACCCAAATACCTGTACTTTCTACTTCTTACATGTTGAACACAAATACCTGTACTTTCTACTTCTTACATGTTGAACCCAAATACCTGTACTTTCTACTTCTTACATGTTGAACACAAATACATGTACTTTCTACTTCTTACATGTTGAACCCAAATACCTGTACTTTCTACTTCTCTCATGTTGAACCCAAATACCTGTACTTTCTACTTCTTACATGTTGAACACAAATACCTGTACTTTCTACTTCTCACATGTTGAACTCAAATACCTGTACTTTCTACTTCTTACATGTTGAACACAAATACCTGTACTTTCTACTTCTCTCATGTTGAACCCAAATACCTGTACTTTCTACTTCTCACATGTTGAAACCCAAATACCTGTACTTTCTACTTCTTACATGTTGAACACAAATACCTGTACTTTCTACTTCTTACATGTTGAACACAAATACATGTACTTTCTACTTCTTACATGTTGAACACAAATACCTGTACTTTCTACTTCTCTCATGTTGAACCCAAATACCTGTACTTTCTACTTCTTACATGTTGAACACAAATACCTGTACTTTCTACTTCTCACATGTTGAACCCAAATACCTGTACTTTCTACTTCTCACATGTTGAACCCAAATACCTGTACTTTCTACTTCTCTCATGTTGAACCCAAATACCTGTACTTTCTACTTCTTACATGTTGAACCCAAATACCTGTACTTTCTACTTCTTACATGTTGAAGCACAATACCTGTACTTTCTACTTCTTACATGTTGAACACAAATACCTGTACTTTCTACTTCTTACATGTTGAACACAAATACCTGTACTTTCTACTTCTTACATGTTGAACACAAATACCTGTACTTTCTACTTCTCTCATGTTGAACCCAAATACCTGTACTTTCTACTTCTCTCATGTTGAACCCAAATACCTGTACTTTCTACTTCTCACATGTTGAACCCAAATACCTGTACTTTCTACTTCTTACATGTTGAACACAAATACCTGTACTTTCTACTTCTTACATGTTGAACACAAATACCTGTACTTTCTACTTCTCTACATGTTGAACACAAATACCTGTACTTTCTACTTCTTACATGTTGAACTCAAATACCTGTACTTTCTACTTCTTACATGTTGAACACAAATACCTGTACTTTCTACTTCTTACATGTTGAACTCAAATACCTGTAACTTTCTACTTCTTACATGTTGAACACAAATACCTGTACTTTCTACTTCTTACATGTTGAACACAAATACCTGTACTTTCTACTTCTTACATGTTGAACTCCAAATACCTGTACTTTCTACTTCTTACATGTTGAACTCAAATACCTGTACTTTCTACTTCTCTCATGTTGAACCTCAAATACCTGTACTTTCTACTTCTCTCATGTTGAACACAAATACCTGTACTTTCTACTTTTTACATGTTGAACACAAATACCTGTACTTTCTACTTCTCTCATGTTGAACTCAAATACCTGTACTTTCTACTTCTCTCATGTTGAACACAAATACCTGTACTTTCTACTTTTTACATGTTGAACACAAATACCTGTACTTTCTACTTCTTACATGTTGAACTCAAATACCTGTACTTTCTACTTCTTACATGTTGAACACAAATACCTGTACTTTCTACTTCTTACATGTTGAACTCAAATACCTGTACTTTCTACTTCTTACATGTTGAACTCAATACCTGTACTTTCTACTTCTCTCATGGTTGAACTCAAATACCTGTACTTTCTACTTCTCTCATGTTGAACACAAATACCTGTACTTTCTACTTTTTACATGTTGAACACAAATACCTGTACTTTCTACTTCTTACATGTTGAACACAAATACCTGTACTTTCTACTTCTCTCATGTTGAACACAAATACCTGTACTTTCTACTTCTTACATGTTGAACACAAATACCTGTACTTTCTACTTCTTACATGTTGAACACAAATACCTGTACTTTCTACTTCTTACATGTTGAACACAAATACCTGTACTTTCTACTTCTTACATGTTGAACACAAATACCTGTACTTTCTACTTCTTACATGTTGAACTACAAATACCTGTACTTTCTACTTCTTACATGTTGAACACAAATACCTGTACTTTCTACTTCTTACATGTTGAAACCCAAATACCTGTAACTTTCTACTTCTTACATGTTGAACACAAATACCTGTACTTTCTACTTCTTACATGTTGAACCCAAATACCTGAACTTTCTACTTCTTACATGTTGAACACAAATACCTGTACTTTCTACTTCTTACATGTTGAACCCAAATACCTGAACTTTCTACTTCTTACATGTTGAACACAAATACCCATAACCCTACTTCTACTTGAGTAAAGGATTTGTGTACTTTTATCATCTCTGGAATTAACCAATGACGGTCCAGAGTTTTATTTGATCCTCTGATGTTCGTTTATCACTCGCTCTCAGGCCGGCTTCCTATTGGCTGCCGAGCAGAAAGGCTTCGAGGTGATGGAGCTGCGAGGAGACGACCCCCGATTGGCCAGTCTGGACACCCTATCAGGAAACCAGATCCCGCTCCACTTCCTGCTCCGCCTCCACGGCCACATCATACAGGTGGGAGGGGTCACCTGACCCAACACAGGTGGTGTTAGATGTTCCTGCAGGTGGTGTTAGATGTACCTGTGTTCCTGCAGGTGGTGTTAGATGTACCTGTGTTCCTGCAGGTGGTGTTAGATGTATCTGTGTTCCTGCAGGTGGTGTTAGATGTACCTGTGTTCCTACAGGTGGTGTTAGATGTACCTGTGTTCCTGACAGGTGGTGTTAGATTGTACCTGGTTCTACAGTGGTGTTAGATGTACCTGTTTCCTGCAGGTGGTGTTAGATGTACCTGTGTTCCTACAGGTGGTGTTAGATGTACCTGTGTTCCTACAGGTGGTGTTAGATGTACCTGTGTTCCTACAGGTGGTGTTAGATGTACCTGTGTTCCTACAGGTGGTGTTAGATGTACCTGTGTTCCTGCAGGTGGTGTTAGATGTACCTGTGTTCCTACAGGTGGTGTTAGATGTACCTGTGTTCCTGCAGGTGGTGTTAGATGTACCTGTGTTCCTGCAGGTGGTGTTAGATGTACCTGTGTTCCTACAGGTGGTGTTAGATGTACCTGTGTTCCTGCAGGTGGTGTTAGATGTACCTGTGTTCCTGCAGGTGGTGTTAGATGTACCTGTGTTCCTACAGGTGGTGTTAGATGTACCTGTGTTCCTACAGGTGGTGTTAGATGTACCTGTGTTCCTGCAGGTGGTGTTAGATGTATCTGTGTTCCTGCAGGTGGTGTTAGATATACCTGTGTTTGCAGGTGGTGTTAGATATACCTGTGTTCCTGCAGGTGGTGTTAGATGTACCTGTGTTCCTGCAGGTGGTGTTAGATGTACCTGTGTTCCTACAGGTGGTGTTAGATGTACCTGTGTTCCTGCAGGTGGTGTTAGATATACCTGTGTTCCTACAGGTTGTGTTAGATGTACCTGTGTTCCTGCAGGTGGTGTTAGATGTACCTGTGTTCCTGCAGGTGGTGTTAGATATACCTGTGTTCCTACAGGTGGTGTTAGATGTACCTGTGTTTGCAGGTGGTGTTTGATGTACCTGTGTTCCTGCAGGTGGTGTTAGATATACCTGTGTTCCTGCAGGTGGTGTTAGATGTACCTGTGTTCCTGCAGGTGGTGTTAGATATACCTGTGTTTGCAGGTGGTGTTAGATGTACCTGTGTTCCTACAGGTGGTGTTAGATGTACCTGTGTTCCTGCAGGTGGTGTTAGATATACCTGTGCTTGCAGGTGGTGTTAGATGTACCTGTGTTCCTACAGGTGGTGTTAGATGTACCTGTGTTCCTACAGGTGGTGTTAGATGTACCTGTGTTCCTGCAGGTGGTGTTAGATGTACCTGTGTTCCTGTAGGTGGTGTTAGATATATCTGTGTTCCTGCAGGTGGTGTTAGATGTACCTGTGTTCCTGCAGGTGGTGTTAGATATACCTGTGTTCCTACAGGTGGTGTTAGATGTACCTGTGTTCCTGTAGGTGGTGTTAGATGTACCTGTGTTCCTGCAGGTGGTGTTAGATGTACCTGTGTTCCTGTAGGTGGTGTTAGATGTACCTGTGTTCCTGCAGGTGGTGTTAGAAATACCTGTGTTCCTGCAGGTGGTGTTAGATGTACCTGTGTTTGCAGGTGGTGTTAGATGTACCTGTGTTCCTACAGGTGGTGTTAGATGTACCTGTGTTCCTACAGGTGGTGTTAGATGTACCTGTTTGTAGGTGGTGTTAGATGTACCTGTGTTCCTGCAGGTGGTGTTAGATGTACCTGTGTTCCTACAGGTGGTGTTAGATGTACCTGTGTTTGCAGGTGGTGTTAGATATACCTGTGTTCCTACAGGTGGTGTTAGATGTACCTGTGTTCCTGCAGGTGGTGTTAGATGTACCTGTGTTCCTACAGGTGGTGTTAGATGTACCTGTGTTCCTACAGGTGGTGTTAGATGTACCTGTGTTCCTGCAGGTGGTGTTAGATGTACCTGTGTTCCTGTAGGTGGTGTTAGATATATCTGTGTTCCTGCAGGTGGTGTTAGATGTACCTGTGTTCCTGCAGGTGGTGTTAGATGTACCTGTGTTCCTGCAGGTGGTGTTAGATATACCTGTGTTCCTACAGGTGGTGTTAGATGTACCTGTGTTCCTGTAGGTGGTGTTAGATGTACCTGTGTTCCTGCAGGTGGTGTTAGATGTACCTGTGTTCCTACAGGTGGTGTTAGATATGCCTGTGTTCTACAGGTGGTGTTAGAAATACCTGTGTTCCTACAGGTGGTGTTAGATGTACCTGTGTTTGCAGGTGGTGTTAGATGTACCTGTGTTCCTACAGGTGGTGTTAGATGTACCTGTGTTCCTACAGGTGATGTTAGATGTACCTGTGTTCCTACAGGTGGTGTTAGATGTACCTGTGTTCCTGCAGGTGGTGTTAGATGTACCTGTGTTCCTGCAGGTGGTGTTAGATGTACCTGTGTTCCTACAGGTGGTGTTAGATGTACCTGTGTTCCTGCAGGTGGTGTTAGATGTACCTGTGTTCCTACAGGTGGTGTTAGATGTGCCTGTGTTCCTACAGGTGGTGTTAGATGTACCTGTGTTCCTGCAGGTGGTGTTAGATGTACCTGTGTTCCTGCAGGTGGTGTTAGATGTGCCTGTGTTCCTACAGGTGGTGTTAGATGTACCTGTGTTCCTGCAGGTGGTGTTAGATGTACCTGTGTTCCTGCAGGTGGTGTTAGATGTACCTGTGTTCCTACAGGTGGTGTTAGATGTACCTGTGTTCCTACAGGTGGTGTTAGATGTACCTGTGTTCCTGCAGGTGGTGTTAGATGTACCTGTGTTCCTACAGGTGGTGTTAGATGTACCTGTGTTCCTACAGGTGGTGTTAGATGTACCTGTGTTCCTGCAGGTGTGTTAGATGTACCTGTGTTCCTACAGGTGGTGTTAGATTGTACCTGTGTTCCTACAGGTGGTGTTAGATGTACCTGTGTTCCTGCAGGTGGTGTTAGATGTGCCTGTGTTCCTACAGGTGGTGTTAGATGTACCTGTGTTCCTGCAGGTGGTGTTAGATGTACCTGTGTTCCTACAGGTGGTGTTAGATGTACCTGTGTTCCTACAGGTGGTGTTAGATATACCTGTGTTCCTACAGGTGGTGTTAGATGTACCTGTGTTCCTGCAGGTGGTGTTAGATGTGCCTGTGTTCCTACAGGTGGTGTTAGATGTACCTGTGTTCCTGCAGGTGGTGTTAGATGTACCTGTGTTCCTACAGGTGGTGTTAGATGTACCTGTGTTCCTACAGGTGGTGTTAGATGTACCTGTGTTCCTACAGGTGGTGTTAGATGTGCCTGTGTTCCTACAGGTGGTGTTAGATGTACCTGTGTTTGCAGGTGGTGTTAGATATACCTGTGTTCCTACAGGTGGTGTTAGATGTACCTGTGTTCCTACAGGTGGTGTTAGATGTACCTGTGTTTGCAGGTGGTGTTAGATGTACCTGTGTTCCTACAGGTGGTGTTAGATGTTCCTACAGGTGGTGTTAGATGTACCTGTGTTCCTACAGGTGGTGTTAGATGTACCTGTGTTCCTACAGGTGATGTTAGATGTACCTGTGTTCCTACAGGTGGTGTTAGATGTACCTGTGTTCCTACAGGTGGTGTTAGATGTACCTGTGTTCCTGCAGGTGGTGTTAGATGTACCTGTGTTCCTGCAGGTGGTGTTAGATGTACCTGTGTTCCTGCAGGTGGTGTTAGATATACCTGTGTTCCTACAGGTGGTGTTAGATGTACCTGTGTTTGCAGGTGGTGTTAGATATACCTGTGTTCCTACAGGTGGTGTTAGATGTACCTGTGTTCCTGCAGGTGGTGTTAGATGTACCTGTGTTCCTGCAGGTGGTGTTAGATGTACCTGTGTTCCTGCAGGTGGTGTTTCTGTACGAGCGCAGCGGGAACTATCTCTGGCACGGAGCGCTCCGTCTGAAACCTGGAATGGAGCGACGCTTCGCTTCGTTCAAACGGCTCGACTACGGACGACACGCCGGAGCCTACGACAGGTAGCACCTCTTTATTACTGCTGTTGTTTGTGGTTAATACTGTCACAGTGAGTTGTTGTTGTTTAATGGTTGTTTGTGGTTAATACTGTCTCAGTGAGTTGTTGTTGTTTGTTAATGGTTGTTTGTGGTTAATACTGTCTCAGTTGCTGTTGTTGTTTGTTAATGGTTGTTTGTGGTTAATACTGTCTCAGTTGTTGTTGTTGTTTGTTAATGGTTGTTTGTGGTTAATACTGTCTCAGTTGTTGTTGTTGTTGTTTAATGGTTGTTTGTGGTTAATACTGTCACAGTGAGTTGTTGTTGTTTAATGGTTGTTTGTGGTTAATACTGTCTCAGTTGCTGTTGTTGTTTGTTAATGGTTGTTTGTGGTTAATACTGTCTCAGTTGTTGTTGTTTGTTAATGGTTGTTTGTGTTGTGCCCCTTCAGGCCAGAGCTCGTCCTCACGGTCCTCGACGGCCTTGATGTTCGAATTCCTCGAAACGTTTCCCGTTTTCTCTCCGAACAAAAACACGCTCGCTTCCTGGAGTGCCGACACCGAGACGCTCGGAACTTCCTGCAGGTAGACGCGCTTTTATTGTGAAGGGGAGGAAAAGAACTTCCTGCAGGTAGACGCGCTTTTATTGTGAAGGGGAGGAAAAGAACTTCCTGCAGGTAGACGCGCTTTTATTGTGAAGGGGAGGAAAATAACTTCCTGCAGGTAGACGCGCTTTTATTGTGAAGGGGAGGAAAAGAACTTCCTGCAGGTAGACACGCTTTTATTGTGAAGGGGAGGAAAAGAACTTCCTGTAGGTAGACGCGCTTTTATTGTGAAGGGGAGGAAAATAACTTCCTGCAGGTAGACGCGCTTTTATTGTGAAGGGGAGGAAAAGAACTTCCTGTAGGTAGACGCGCTTTTATTGTGAAGGGGAGGAAAATAACTTCCTGCAGGTAGACGCGCTTTTATTGTGAAGGGGAGGAAAAGAACTTCCTGCAGGTAGACACGCTTTTATTGTGAAGGGGAGGAAAAGAACTTCCTGTAGGTAGACGCGCTTTTATTGTGAAGGGGAGGAAAATAACTTCCTGCAGGTAGACGCGCTTTTATTGTGAAGGGGAGGAAAAGAACTTCCTGTAGGTAGACGCGCTTTTATTGTGAAGGGGAGGAAAATAACTTCCTGCAGGTAGACGCGCTTTTATTGTGAAGGGGAGGAAAAGAACTTTCCTGTAGGTAGACGCGCTTTTATTGTGAAGGGGAGGAAAAGAACTTCCTGTAGGTAGACGCGCTTTTATTGTGAAGGGGAGGAAAATAACTTCCTGCAGGTAGACGCGCTTTTATTGTGAAGGGGAGGAAAAGAACTTCCTGCAGGTAGACGCGCTTTTATTGTGAAGGGGAGGAAAAGAACTTCCTGCAGGTAGATGCGCTTTTATTGTGAAGGGGAGGAAAAGAACTTCCTGCAGGTAGACGCGCTTTTATTGTGAAGGGGAGGAAAAGAACTTCCTGCAGGTAGACGCGCTTTTATTGTGAAGTGGAGGAAAAGAACTTCCTGCAGGTAGACGCGCTTTTATTGTGAAGGGGAGGAAAAGAACTTCCTGCAGGTAGACGCGCTTTTATTGTGAAGGGGAGGAAAAGAACTTCCTGCAGGTAGACACGCTTTTATTGTGAAGGGGAGGAAAAGAACTTCCTGTAGGTAGACGCGCTTTTATTGTGAAGGGGAGGAAAATAACTTCCTGCAGGTAGACGCGCTTTTATTGTGAAGGGGAGGAAAATAACTTCCTGTAGGTAGACGCGCTTTTATTGTGAAGGGGAGGAAAATAACTTCCTGCAGGTAGACGCGCTTTTATTGTGAAGGGGAGGAAAAGAACTTCCTGTAGGTAGACGCGCTTTTATTGTGAAGGGGAGGAAAAGAACTTCCTGTAGGTAGACGCGCTTTTATTGTGAAGGGGAGGAAAATAACTTCCTGCAGGTAGACGCGCTTTTATTGTGAAGGGGAGGAAAAGAACTTCCTGCAGGTAGACGCGCTTTTATTGTGAAGGGGAGGAAAAGAACTTCCTGCAGGTAGACGCGCTTTTATTGTGAAGGGGAGGAAAAGAACTTCCTGCAGGTAGACGCGCTTTTATTGTGAAGGGGAGGAAAAGAACTTCCTGCAGGTAGACGCGCTTTTATTGTGAAGGGGAGGAAAAGTGAAAAGTGTTTAGAAACACAAAGTTAATTTAAACGAGATGTTCTGCAGCTCTATCCCGACGACTCCTCTCCGGAGGCCGTGGAGTTTCGGAGGAAAGTGAAGTCGCTGCTTCATCTGGCGGCGCGGACGTTAGCTCCCCTCAACATCCCCTTCTGGCTGAGCAGCGGCACCTGCCTGGGTAACATGCTAACATGCTACGTTACAGCATAACAACATGCTAACATGCTAACGTTACAGCATAACAACATGCTAACGTTACAACATGACAACATATAACATGCTAACGTTAAAGCATAACAACGTATAACATGCTAACATGCTACATTACAGCATAACAACATATTAACGTTACAACATCACAACATATAACATGCTAACATGCTAACGTTACAGCATAATAACATATAAGATGCTAACATGCTAACGTTACAACATGACAACATATAACATGCTAACGTTACAGCATAACAACATATAACATGCTAACATGCTACATTACAGCATAACAACATATTAACGTTACAACATAACAACATATAACATGCTAACGTTACAGCATAATAACATATAAGATGCTAACATGCTAACGTTACAGCATAACAACATATTAACGTTACAACATGCTAACATGCTAACATGCTAAGGTGACAGCATGCTAACATGCTAACATTACAGCATAACAACATATTAACGTTACAACATGCTAACATGCTAAGGTGACAGCATGCTAACATGCTAACGTTACAGCATAACAACATATTAACGTTACAACATGCTAACATGCTAACGTTACAGCATGCTAACATGCTAACATGCTAAGGTGACAGCACTAAGACCAATAACAGCGTAACGACATATGAAACTCTTGTTGCTTGTAAACCGTTGTTGATGTACTTGTTGACGTGGGCCCCCTGCAGGCTGGTTCAGGCAGTGTAGCGTGATCTCGTACAGTCGGGACGTGGACATCGGGATCTTTATCGCAGACTTCAGGCCGGACATCATCGCAGCGTTCAGGACCGCCGGGCTGTCGCTCAAACACAAGTTCGGGAAGGTGAGAACTTTTCTTTTATGGTTCTCACGTTTTGACGCAGGTGTGTGTTTACCTCGTTAAGGCATGTGTTTTATTTTGAAGGGCAGGTGGAGGACAGTCTGGAGCTCTCCTTTCTGAGTGAAGACGTCAAACTGGACGTTTTCTTTTTCTACGAGGACGGAGACATCGTGTGGAACGGAGGAACGCAGGCGAGGAGCGGCAGGAAGTTCAAGTAAACACAATTATTAGTTATTATTAGTTCCCCTATCATCCTCCTCTTCTTCATCAATATATCCCAGGTCTCAGATAGATCCAGAGCCTGTCTCTGATTGGCTGAAACACCAAACAGATCATTGCAGCATTACCCATAATCCCCTCTGTTTCAGCCCTGTTTCCAAAGTCTGTTACTTTAGATGAAAATAAGGAGACACGTGTTGATGTAGAAGAGACATGAAGAAGAGGGGACATATGTTGATGTAGAAGAGACATGGAGAAAAGGGGACACATGTTGATGTAGAAGAGACATGAAGAAGAGGGGACATATGTTGATGAAGAAGAGGGGACACATGTTGATGTAGAAGAGACATGAAGAAGAGGGGACACATGTTGATGTAGAAGAGACATGAAGAAGAGGGGACATATGTTGATGTAGAAGAGACATGAAGAAGAGGGGACACATGTTGATGTAGAAGAGACATGAAGAAGAGGGGACATATGTTGATGTAGAAGAGACATGGAGAAGAGGGGACACATGTTGATGTAGAAGAGACATGAAGAAGAGGGGACACATGTTGATGTAGAAGAGACATGAAGAAGAGGGGACATATGTTGATGTAGAAGAGACATGAAGAAGAGGGGACATATGTTGATGTAGAAGAGACATGAAGAAGAGGGGACATATGTTGATGAAGAAGAGGGGACACATGTTGATGTAGAAGAGACATGAAGAAGAGGGGACACATGTTGATGTAGAAGAGACATGAAGAAGAGGGGGCACATGTTGATGTAGAAGAGACATGAAGAAGAGGGGACATATGTTGATGTAGAAGAGACATGAAGAAGAGGGGACACATGTTGATGTAGAAGAGACATGAAGAAGAGGGGGCACATGTTGATGTAGAAGAGACATGAAGAAGAGGGGACACATGTTGATGTAGAAGAGACATGAAGAAGAGGGGACACATGTTGATGTAGAAGAGACATGAAGAAGAGGGGACACATGTTGATGTAGAAGAGACATGAAGAAGAGGGGACATATGTTGATGAAGAAGAGGGGACACATGTTGATGTAGAAGAGACATGAAGAAGAGGGGACACATGTTGATGTAGAAGAGACATGAAGAAGAGGGGGCACATGTTGATGTAGAAGAGACATGAAGAAGAGGGGACACATGTTGATGTAGAAGAGACATGAAGAAGAGGGGACATATGTTGATGTAGAAGAGACATGGAGAAAAGGGGACACATGTTGATGTAGAAGAGACATGAAGAAGAGGGGACATATGTTGATGAAGAAGAGGGGACACATGTTGATGTAGAAGAGACATGAAGAAGAGGGGACACATGTTGATGTAGAAGAGACATGAAGAAGAGGGGGCACATGTTGATGTAGAAGAGACATGAAGAAGAGGGGACACATGTTGATGTAGAAGAGACATGAAGAAGAGGGGACACATGTTGATGTAGAAGAGACATGAAGAAGAGGGGACATATGTTGATGTAGAAGAGACATGAAGAAGAGGGGACACATGTTGATGTAGAAGAGACATGAAGAAGAGGGGACATATGTTGATGTAGAAGAGACATGGAGAAGAGGGGACACATGTTGATGTAGAAGAGACATGGAGAAGAGGGGACACATGTTGATGTAGAAGAGACATGAAGAAGAGGGGACACATGTTGATGTAGAAGAGACATGAAGAAGAGGGGACATATGTTGATGTAGAAGAGACATGAAGAAGAGGGGACATATGTTGATGTAGAAGAGACATGGAGAAGAGGGGACACATGTTGATGTAGAAGAGACATGAAGAAGAGGGGACACATGTTGATGTAGAAGAGACATGAGGAAGAGGGGACACATGTTGATGTAGAAGAGACATGGAGAAGAGGGGACACATGTTGATGTAGAAGAGACATGAAGAAGAGGGGACACGTGTTGATGTGGAAGAGACATGAAGAAGAGGGGACACATGTTGATGTAGAAGAGACATGAAGAAGAGGGGACACATGTTGATGTAGAAGAGACATGTTGATGTAGAAGAGACATGAGGAAGAGGGGACACATGTTGATGTAGGAGAGACATGAAGAAGAGGGGACACATGTTGATGTAGAAGAGACATGAAGAAGAGGGGACACATGTTGATGTAGAAGAGACATGAAGAAGAGGGGACACATGTTGATGTAGAAGAGACATGAAGAAGAGGGGACACATGTTGATGTAGAAGAGACATGAGGAAGAGGGGACACATGTTGATGTAGAAGAGACATGAAGAAGAGGGGACACATGTTGATGTAGAAGAGACATGAGGAAGAGGGGACACATGTTGATGTAGAAGAGACATGAAGAAGAGGGGACACATGTTGATGTAGAAGAGACATGAGGAAGAGGGGACACATGTTGATGTAGGAGAGACATGGAAAGAGGGGACACATGTTGATGTAGAAGAGACATGAAGAGGAGGGGACACATGTTGATAGAGGAGACATGAAGAAGAGGGGACACATGTTGATGTAGGAGAGACATGAGGAAGAGGGGACACATGTTGATGTAGAAGAGACATGAAGAAGAGGGGACACATGTTGATGTAGAAGAGACATGAGGAAGAGGGGACACATGTTGATGTAGAAGAGACATGAAGAAGAGGGGACACATGTTGATGTAGAAGAGACATGAGGAAGAGGGGACACATGTTGATGTAGAAGAGACATGAAGAAGAGGGGACACATGTTGATGTAGGAGAGACATGGAAAGAGGGGACACATGTTGATGTAGAAGAGACATGAAGAGGAGGGGACACATGTTGATAGAGGAGACATGAAGAAGAGGGGACACATGTTGATGTAGGAGAGACATGAAGAGGAGGGGACACATGTTGATAGAGGAGACATGAAGAAGAGGGGACACATGTTGATGTAGGAGAGACATGTGTCCCCTCTGTGTGAAGAGAGTCTCTTCCCTCCTCCCCCCTCAGGTACGTGTTCCCGGGCTTCTCTCTCTGCTGGGCGGAGCTTCTGGATCTCAAGGTGCGCGTTCCCTGTGAAACGCTCGACTATCTGAGCGCTAACTACGGCCCGATGTGGAGCGTCCCGCTGCGGAGCTGGGACTGGAAGACGTCTCCTAGCAACGTGCAGGAGAACGGGGCGTGGCCTGTCGCCGAGTGGGCGGAGCTTATCCAAGTTTATTAAAACTAAATGAAGAAAACATTTGCAGTTTCTTTTATTCTGAAATCTTTCTGCGGACGCCCGCTGGCTGTCTCATCATCATCATCATCATATTAATAAATAATGATAACTCACTGAGAACCGACGGCATGTTTATCACGTTAACTAAGTTCCATTTGTTAAAGTCATCATTTTGAAAAGCGTAATGTTTTAATGTCTGCGTGTTTAAATGCCATCACAATAAAGAGGATGAGGTTTCAGTGGCTGTCCCAGAGTGACCGGAGTCCTCCTCTCTGCTCCTCCTCCCTGGTCCTCCTCTCTGCTCCTCCTCCCTGCTCCTCCTCTCTGCTCCTCCTCTCTGCTCCTCCTCTCTGCTCCTCCTCTCTGGTCCTCCTCCCTGCTCCTCCTCTCTGCTCCTCCTCTCTGCTCCTCCTCTCTGGTTCTCCTCTCTGCTCCTCCTCTCTGCTCCTCCTCCCTGGTCCTCCTCTCTGGTTCTCCTCTCTGCTCCTCCTCTCTGCTCCTCCTCTCTGCTCCTCCTCTCTGGTCCTCCTCCCTGCTCCTCCTCTCTGGTTCTCCTCTCTGCTCCTCCTCTCTGGTCCTCCTCCCTGCTCCTCCTCTCTGGTTCTCCTCTCTGCTCCTCCTCTCTGCTCCTCCTCCCTGCTCCTCCTCTCTGGTCCTCCTCCCTGCTCCTCCTCTCTGGTTCTCCTCTCTGGTCCTCCTCTCTGCTCCTCCTCCCTGGTCCTCCTCCCTGCTCCTCCTCTCTGCTCCTCCTCCCTGGTCCTCCTCCCTGCTCCTCCTCTCTGCTCCTCCTCCCTGGTCCTCCTCTCTGCTCCTCCTCTCTGCTCCTCCTCCCTGGTCCTCCTCTCTGCTCCTCCTCTCTGCTCCTCTCTGGTTCTCCTCTCTGCTCCTCCTCTCTGGTCCTCCTCTCTACAGAACATCAGATCTACCTTTCAGGTGTTTCATTTCTAACAAATCACTCTTATTTTTATAATAAAATAAACACCTCATTTCATTTGTAATCACTTTTTATTTCAGAGCCCTCTCAGTTCATCTTCAGCACCGTCACAACATGTTACATTATCTCAGTTCATCTTCAGCACCGTCACAACATGTTACATTATATTTTATAATTAAAATAAAGTCTCATCAGTTCTTTCACTGGGTTCAGTTCCAGGTGTTTATTAGTCTGTGACGTCATCCTGCCGCTACCGCGTCACCCTGCCGCTCCCTCATCACTCTGCCGCTGCCACTTCACCCTGCCACTCCCTCATCACTCTGCCGCTGCCACGTCACCCTGCCGCTCCCTGTGCACCACGAGCCCTTTGCTGATCAGGTCCGGTATTTCCACCGCGAGCCAGGGCGCGAGGCCCAGCGTCATCAGGTGCGCGAGCCCGAAGCGCGGCGCGTTGCGAGCCCAAAGCGGCGCGAAGTGCTCCGTGAGGCAGATCTTCCCGCCGCGGAACATCTTCGCGGTCTTGCCGTCCAGCTCCGGGATAGCTACTTCCGGTGCGGTGACCGGGTAAGTGACCGGGATCTCGAACTCCAGGCGGAAGTCGTACCGGAGCAGCTCGTGGATGAACCAGCAGCTGCCGCTCCAGCGCGTGCCGTCCGCGTTGCTCTCGAGGCGGTACCAGTCGCTGTCTGACTTCTTGTTCGCCTCCACGGAGCCAATCAGCGCCTGGTATTCCTCCTTCAGGCGCGCGGGCCACAGTGCGCGGTCCCGCGGCCCGGCATGTGTCTTCAGGAGCGGCACCTGCGACGCCGCCCTGCGCGTGGCCTCGTCCGCCATCTGAACAACAGCTTTAGATACAAACTGCTTTAAAAAGTATTCAAACTGTAGTTCAAACTTTACAGCTCAACTACAACTACAGTCGGAGCTTTAAACGCGTCTGACTGACGTGGACTTCCGGTCTGACAGCTCACAGTCACACGAAGCACTTCCTGTTAGGGATTTTCAAAACCGAGTTCGAGCTTCTACAGTCTGAACATACTGGCCCCTAGCGGAGAGAACCACACACTGAGGAACATACTGGCCCCTAGCGGAGAGAACCACACACTGAGGAACATACTGGCCCCTAGCGGAGAGAACCACACACTGAGGAACATACTGGCCCCTAGCGGAGAGAACCACACACTGAGGAACATACTGGCCCCTAGCGGAGAGAACCACACACTGAGGAACATACTGGCCCCTAGCGGAGAGAACCACACACTGAGGAACATACTGGCCCCTAGCGGAGAGAACCACACACTGAGGAACATACTGGCCCCTAGCGGAGAGAACCACACACTGAGGAACATACTGGCCCCTAGCGGAGAGAACCACACACTGAGGAGAAGCTCAGCTGAAGATTAGAGGCTGGGAGAGACTAGAATCTGATGAGCAGCTGTTGATCGATCCCTACTGGCTGCAGCTAACAGGTAGCAGCTAACAGGTAGCAGCTAACAGGTAGCAGCTTAATGTCAGGGCTCCTCTTCTGGATAATGTTCTTCTTCTCTCGGTTATTGGCGGATTGCAAACAGCTGTAAGGAGCATACCGCCCCCTACTGTATCGCCGTGTCATCCTGTCACCACTTGTGGAAGAATACCACGGTGTTTAAGTTATTTAACATTATTTAATCAGCCCTGTTTCACTCAAATAATTAAAAAGAGCCTTCCTGGTAGCTCTGTCCCCTGTGTCCCCATCAGGCTCCACTCTCTTCCTGGTAGCTCTGTCCCCAGTGTCCCCATCAGGCTCCACTCTCTTCCTGGTCGCTTTTCCCCCTGTCCCCAGTGTCCCCATCAGGCTCCACTCTCTTCCTGGTAGCTCTGTCCCCAGTGTCCCCATCAGGCTCCACTCTCTTCCTGGTCGCTTTTCCCCCTGTCCCCAGTGTCCCCATCAGGCTCCAGTCTCTTCCTGGTCGCTCTCCCCCTGTCCCCAGTGTCCCCATCAGGCTCCACTCTCTTCCTGGTAGCTCTCCCCCTGTCCCCAGTGTCCCCATCAGGCTCCACTCTCTTCCTGGTAGCTCTCCCCCTGTCCCCAGTGTCCCATCAGGCTCCACTCTCTTCCTGGTAGCTCTGTCCCCAGTGTCCCCATCAGGCTCCACTCTCTTCCTGGTAGCTCTCCCCCTGTCCCCAGTGTCCCCATCAGGCTCCACTCTCTTCCTGGTAGCTCTCCCCCTGTCCCCAGTGTCCCCATCAGGCTCCACTCTCTTCCTGGTCGCTCTCCCCCCTGTCCCCAGTGTCCCCATCAGGCTCCACTCTCTTCCTGGTAGCTCTCCCCCCTGTCCCTAGTGTCCCATCAGCTCCACTCTCTTCCTCCATGTCTCTGTCACTTTGTTTTTCCTCTCAGTTTTGTAAATGTTGTAATGTAATATGATTATTTTCTTTCACTCCTGCTTCTGAATATCTAATGTAACACATTGTGTTAGCAATGACTGGTTTGTTAGCAATGACTGGTTTGTTATAAATCACTGGTTTGTTAGCAATGACTGGTTTGTTAGCAATGACTGGTTTGTTATAAATCACTGGTTTGTTAGCAATGACTGGTTTGTTAGCATAGACTGGTTTGTTAGCATAGACTGGTTTGTTAGCAATGACTGGTTTGTTACCAATGACTGGTTTGTTATAAATCACTGGTTTGTTAGCAATGACTGGTTTGTTAGCATAGACTGGTTTGTTAGCATAGACTGGTTTGTTAGCAATGACTGGTTTGTTACCATAGACTGGTTTGTTAGCATAGACTGGTTTGTTAGCAATGACTGGTTTGTTAGCATAGACTGGTTTGTTAGCATAGACTGGTTTGTTAGCAATGACTGGTTTGTTAGCAATGACTGGTTTGTTAGCATAGACTGGTTTGTTAGCAATGACTGGTTTGTTAGCATAGACTGGTTTGTTAGCATAGACTGGTTTGTTAGCAATGACTGGTTTGTTAGCATAGACTGGTTTGTTAGCATAGACTGGTTTGTTAGCAATGACTGGTTTGTTAGCAATGACTGGTTTGTTAGCATAGACTGGTTTGTTAGCAATGACTGGTTTGTTAGCAATGACTGGTTTGTTAGCAATGACTGGTTTGTTACCAATGACTGGTTTGTTACAAATCACTGGTTTGTTAGCAATGACTGGTTTGTTACCAATGACTGGTTTGTTACAAATCACTGGTTTGTTAGCAATGACTGGTTTGTTAGCATAGACTGGTTTGTTAGCATAGACTGGTTTGTTAGCAATGACTGGTTTGTTAGCATAGACTGGTTTGTTAGCATAGACTGGTTTGTTAGCAATGACTGGTTTGTTAGCATAGACTGGTTTGTTAGCATAGACTGGTTTGTTAGCAATGACTGGTTTGTTAGCAATGACTGGTTTGTTAGCATAGACTGGTTTGTTAGCAATGACTGGTTTGTTAGCAATGACTGGTTTGTTAGCAATGACTGGTTTGTTAGCATAGACTGGTTTGTTAGCAATGACTGGTTTGTTAGCAATGACTGGTTTGTTAGCAATGACTGGTTTGTTAGCAATGACTGGTTTGTTAGCATAGACTGGTTTGTTAGCAATGACTGGTTTGTTAGCATAGACTGGTTTGTTAGCAATGACTGGTTTGTTAGCATAGACTGGTTTGTTAGCAATGACTGGTTTGTTAGCATAGACTGGTTTGTTAGCAATGACTGGTTTGTTAGCATCGGGTAGATAAGTTCCACCCTCCGGCCGCTGGGGGCGCTACTCCTTCCCGCCGCTGGAGCAGCAGATGAAGAAGCTCCAACAACAGATCACTCCGCCATTTTCTCTCTTCTTCTCTCGCTGTTTTTCTTTTTATTTCGTGTTCAATCATAATACAATCTGCTCACCTGCAGTGTTACCTGGGCGCGAGGCAGGAGCACGTGACAGCGGCTGTGATGGCGGCCGAGCGGCGCGAGGACAAAGGTGAGGCTGACGGACCTGGTAGCATTAGCTTAGCATCAGAGTTAGCATGATGCTATCTTTGTTCTGCTGGGATGCAGAGGAGTTTCTCTCCGAGCCAGCAGGTTGTGATCTGCTCCTCTAACAAACACACATGAGTATATATATGAGAGATACACATTAAAGTATCGAGCTGTCAACAGGTCAGAGATAAACAAACACAATCATCTGTTGTTGTTGTTGTTGTTCTCAACCAGTCAGAGTTAATGTAGGTTTACACAAAACACACATACATCAAAGGAACGATTGAACGTTAAGATAAAGCTATATTTTATTAAATACAGAGAAACCCGTACAAATAAAACAGAGTACCCCATCCCTGCGCTCTTTGTTTCGCTGGGATCCATCATCAGTTTATTATTTTAGACTAGTTATCATGTGACTAGTTAACATGTGACTTAACATGTGTGTGTGACTAGTTAACATGTGACTAGTTATCATGTGACTAGTTAACATGTGACTAGTTATCATGTGACTAGTTAACATGTGTGTGACTAGTTAACATGTGACTAGTTATCATGTGACTAGTTAACATGTGACTAGTTATCATGTGACTAACATGTGTGTGTGACTAGTTAACATGTGACTAGTTAACATGTGACTAGTTATCATGTGACTAGTTATCATGTGACTTAACATGTGTGTGTGACTAGTTAACATGTGACTAGTTATCATGTGACTAGTTAACATGTGACTAGTTATCATGTGACTAGTTAACATGTGACTTAACGTGTGTGTGTGACTAGTTAACATGTGACTAGTTAACATGTGACTTGTTAACATGTGACTTAACATGTGTGTGTGACTAGTTAACATGTGACTAGTTAACATGTGACTTAACATGTGTGTGTGTGTGTGTGACTAGTTAACATGTGACTAGTTAACATGTGACTAGTTAACATGTGACTTAACATGTGACTAGTTAACATGTGACTAGTTAACATGTGACTTAACATGTGTGTGTGTGACTAGTTAACATGTGACTAGTTAACATGTGACTTGTTAACATGTGACTTAACATGTGTGTGTGTGACTAGTTAACATGTGACTAGTTAACATGTGACTTAACGTGTGTGTGTGTGTGTGTGTGTGTGACTAGTTAACATCTGACTAGTTAACATCTGACTAGTTAACATCTGACTAGTCATCATGTGACAAGTTATCATGTGTATGTTACTAGATAAATGTTTTTTAATTCTGCGTTTTTCTCAAATAGAGAATTTTTTTCTGACAACCAAAAAAAATTGATCAGAATTCGGACTTTTCACCAAAATGCATTTTACTCTTTCAACTTTTTCAGAAAATCTCAA
>JAPTMU010000270.1:0-15000 GCA_028583405.1 Pogonophryne albipinna
TTTTTTAAATGAGGTCATAGGAGAGAAAAATTGAGCTGCGTGTGTTTGAGTTGGCCTGCTGCCTGTTTAAGACTGAGACCTGTGTGTGTGTGTGTGTGTGTGTGTGTGTGTGTGTGTGTGTGTGTGTGTGTGTGTGTGTGTGTGTGTGTGTGTGTGTGTGTGTGTGTGTGTGTGTGTGTGTATGTGTGTGTGTGTGTGTGTCACACTGTGGTCAGACTGCAGACGTCTGACTTCATCACTCACTCTGCAGACTGCCGCCACAGATCTGTTTTTTCTCCATATTTTGATTTTCTACACGGCAAAGTAAAAAAACACTACATTCTGAGACTCTCCCAGAAGCATCTCCGTCCGGACGCTTACATGTGATTTCAAAGTGTCTTTTGTGTTATGTCCTGACACTTTGTGAGTCTCACACCGGGGACACATATTTACGTAAAAAGACATTAAAAAGTGACTTTTGCATAATAGAGGACCTTTAAATAATGTCATCAAGCAGAAGACTCTTAGAGCCTACATCCTTTAACAAATGTAAAAATAATCATGACTTCAGGAGCTCGGATCATCGTTGACTAGATGTGTACAAATAAAAGAAATAAAAACCTGAGACACAGTAAAGGAAAAAGATGGGGACGGCCAATAACCCAAACGGTTAAGCAAAAACCTAGAGAGTCACGACCATAAAGCAATGAACACCAAGATGGTGACGGCCGTGCATGTGTGCGTTCCCTAGAGCAAGAGGTGTGAATGGGTGAATGACTCGTAGTCTGTGAAGAGCTTTGAGGGGTTGAGAAGGCCTGATAACGAGATGTATAAATACAGTCCAGTTACGCGTTAATACACTGTGCTGCATTCAGGCTCTATTCAGTAGAATGAGTGAAATGGAGTTGTTGGTGTCTTCACAGCAATATAAATAGATATCTCAGTGAGTTAAGAGGTGATGAAGGACGTTGTGATGAAGTGCATGGGATTTATTGGTCTGTGTTTTACGGTGGTATTGAACACCACCTTTCTGGTTCTGAGACGTCTCCAACACCAACCACATGGTGCGTTCAATGGCAAGGCCAAATGCAGGAATGTAGATTTTTACCCTCTGAGATTGTGAGTTGAAAAGGAGGATTTAAATGGTCGTATGTGTGTGCTTGTTAAAAATGCAATATGATTAATACACATTGATTAAGTGATAGGTATGTTTATTTACATGAAAATAAAGAGCATAAACTTGAGCTGTAGTATACGAGTACACACACTTAAGCCACCTGATGGAGGAGATGCACACACACACACGCACGCACACACACACACACACACACACACACACACACACACACACACAGAAAGTAACAAAGACACACCATCAGTCTGCAGGAATGTCAGGAATCTACAGCAGAGCCAAGTCACATCCACGCTCCACAAAATTACCCCTATTAAGGACTCAGACAGGCTGCCTCCACACACACACACACACACACACACACACACACACACACACACACACACACACACACACACACACACACACACACACACACACACACACACACACACACACACACACACACTCTCTCACACAGCAGTGTTTATATAACCCACATACAGACGCAGTGAGTGAAAGTGAAGCGTCAGTCTCAGTCTGAGAGCTAAACTAAACATGTTGTTAGATTTCATCATTTTTTCCATCTTCTCTGAAAACACTCATCGTGTCGTTCAGTGGAAACTCCTTCAGTTTCATCTGTCTCTCTCCAGCAGGACTACGCTTATTTTAATCACAATTTAGGCTCCTTAACACGAAAGAGGGAGATTTTATTCTGCACCTGAAAGTGGTATATTCTTACTTAATTAATATGATTGAACAGATAATATTCCTGTTCGCATGCAGCCGAGCAGAATCCAGTTCACTAAAAACGGCCCCATCACATAACATACGTCCTCCTGCCACATAACATACGTCCTCCTGCCACATAACATACGTCCTCCTGCCACATAAAATACGTCCTCCTGCCGCTTAACATATGTCCTCCTGCCGCTTAACGTACGTCCTCCTGCCACATAACATACGTCCTCCTGCCACATAACATACGTCCTCCTGCCACATAACATACGTCCTCCTGCCACATAAAATACGTCCTCCTGCCGCTTAACATATGTCCTCCTGCCGCTTAACGTACGTCCTCCTGCCACATAACATACGTCCTCCTGCCGCATAACGTATGTCCTCCTGCCACATAACGTATGACCTCCTGCCACATAACATACGTCCTCCTGCCGCATAACATACGTCCTCCTGCCGCATAACATACGTCCTCCTGCCACATAACGTATGTCCTCCTGCCACATAACATACGTCCTCCTGCCACATAACATACGTCCTCCTGCCACATAACGTATGTCCTCCTGCCACATAACATACGTCCTCCTGCCACATAACATACGTCCTCCTGCCACATAACATACGTCCTCCTGCCACATAACGTACGTCCTCCTGCCACATAACATACGTCCTCCTGCCACATAACGTACGTCCTCCTGCCACATAACATACGTCCTCCTGCCGCATAACGTATGTCCTCCTGCCACATAACGTACGTCCTCCTGCCGCATAACATACATCCTCCTGCCGCATAACATACGTCCTCCTGCCGCATAACATATGTCCTCCTGCCGCTTAACATATGTCCTCCTGCCACATAACATACGTCCTCCTGCCGCATAACGTATTTCCTCCTGCCGCATAACATACGTCCTCCTGCCACATAACATATGTCCTCCTGCCACATAACATATGTCCTCCTGCCACATAACATACGTCCTCCTGCCACATAACATACGTCCTCCTGCCACATAACGTATGTCCTCCTGCCGCATAACGTATGTCCTCTTGCCGCATAACATATGTCCTCCTGCCGCATAACGTATGTCCTCCTGCCGCATAACATATGTCCTCCTGCCACATAACGTATGTCCTCCTGCCGCATAACGTATGTCCTCCTGTCGCATAACGTACGTCCTCCTGCCACATAACATATGACCTCCTGCCGCATAACGTATGTCCTCCTGCCACATAACGTATGTCCTCCTGCTGCATAACGTATGTCCTCCTGCCGCATAACGTATGTCCTCCTGCCACATAACGTATGTCCTCCTGCCGCATAACGTATGTCCTCCTGCCACATAACATATGTCCTCCTGCCGCATAACGTATGTCCTCCTGCCACATAACAGACGTCCTCCTGCCACATAACATATGTCCTCCTGCCGCATAACGTATGTCCTCCTGCCACATAACGTATGTCCTCCTGCCGCATAACGTATGTCCTCCTGCCACATAACATATGTCCTCCTGCCGCATAACGTATGTCCTCCTGCCACATAACAGACGTCCTCCTGCCACATAACATATGTCCTCCTGCCGCATAACGTATGTCCTCCTGCCGCATAACATACATCCTCCTGCCGCATAACGTATGTCCTCCTGCCGCATAACGTATGACTCCTGCCGCATAACGTATGTCCTCCTGCCGCATAACATACGTCCTCCTGCCAAACATACATCCTCCTGCCGCATAACGTATGTCCTCCTGCCGCATAACGTACGTCCTCCTGCCGCATAACGTATGTCCTCCTGCCACATAACATACGTCCTCCTGCCACATAACGTATGTCCTCCTGCCGCATAACGTATGTCTTCCTGCCACATAACATACGTCCTCCTGCCACATAACATACGTCCTCCTGCCGCATAACATATGTCCTCCTGCCGCATAACATATGTCCTCCTGCCGCATAACGTATGTCCTCCTGCCGCATAACGTATGTCCTCCTGCCGCATAACGTATGTCCTCCTGCCACATAACATACGTCCTCCTGCCACATAACATATGTCCTCCTGCCACATAACATATGTCCTCCTGCCACATAACATATGTCCTCCTGCCGCTTAACATACGTCCTCCTGCCGCATAACGTATGTCCTCCTGCCACATAACATATGTCCTCCTGCTAACCCTTAGCATCTTCGGTACCACTTTACAATAAGACTACCGTTATAAAGGATTCATAAAGGGTTATTAATTAGGTTGTAAGCACTTTATCAATCATTAAGAACCATTTATAAACCAGCTCTAACATAGTTTTCATTCATCAACACAGGCTCACTATTTGGCAAGATGACTAAGCCTTATATTGGCTACTTAGCGAGAATCAACTCAGTGAGCAACAGATACCAAGGATGCTGGCTGATGAAGGAGACGAAGTAAGCTAGGTAGCCAATATAAGGCTTAGCAGTACAGATACATGTGGGCTCACTATTTGGCAAGCAACCGGTCACAGTCGCCCTGTTTATCTCATGTCTTATAAAAGCTTAGTAAGGATTTATAAAGTGTTCACAACCTAATTAATAAGTAAAAGTGTAGAGATTTGGAGAAAAGGGTCAACATTTTCAGAAAAAAATAGACATTTTGAGATTTGAGAAAAAAATGTATGACTTTTTAATGACTTATATCAGGATTTTGGGATTTTCTGAAAAAAGTAAACATTTCCGATTTTCAGAAAAAAGTCAAAATATATATTTTCGGAAAAAAGTCTGAATTTTTAGATTTTCAGAAAAAAGACTGCATTTTTTGATCTTCTGAAAAAGTCTGAATTCTGAGATTGTCATACTGCCTGTGCTGCAGCACCTCTTTTCACCCTCTGTCTGAAACCAGAGCCCAGTCTGCTCTGATTGGTTAGCTGTACGGCTCTGTTGTGACTGGTCAACCACTTAGAGATGTCCCGCACCTTTAGCCTATCACGTACAATGTGTTGGAGCGCTAGTGAAAGAAATTGTCCAATGGAGGGACATTTGGGGGACGTTTGGGGGACTGTGTAGGAGAAGCTCCCTCTTGAGGCAACACAGAGATTGTTAGCCTAGCTTAGCACAGAGACTGTTAGCGCTCACCTCTCAGTTTCAGCTGCAGCTCCTGGATGAGCTCCTGCTGTCGGGGCAGGAGAGGGGTGGGGGGCCCCGGAGGCCCCTGGGGGCCCGGGGGTCCTGGAGGCCCGGGGAGACCGTGCTGCACGGACAGAAGATTCAGTACAGTGGAGAAAGGGCAATGAAACTCTTCTGGCCTGAGCTTTTCCAACAATGCAACATATATAATAAAATACAAAATTACAAATAAAAAATGGTGCAAGACGTCGATATACATGTAAATAGAATATGATGTGTACAAGAACATAATATGAAATTATATAATGGACATTAAGACGACATTAAATACGGTGTATTGCGGTGATAGCCTAACTATTTGTATACATTATTAGATTGCAAGAGGACAAACAGATGAATGTTTATCGGGGCAGGAGAATCAGAATTCCTGTATTGTCCCTCAATGGGGAAATGAGACCTCAGATCTCCATATCTTCACTGCAGCTGCAGATATGGAAATGGAGATCTGAGGTCTCAGATCTCCATTTCCATATCTGCAGCTGATGAAGCCTTGAAACTGTACGGTATTTTAAAAGCAAGACTATAGTGCAGATAAGTAAAAAAGTAGACTTACATATTATGTAAAAACGTACGCACACGTTTTGAATCATTCACAAAAACACAATAAGTATCAGCAAATAACAGATATGTATACAGTGGGCGAATAAACCAAGTAGCAATATATACAAAACATATATTTAGGTAGCTGGAAAAGTTTACATTTAATATAAACAAGAATACAAACACATGTCCCTAAATGAGTTTTGTTTTGAGGACATTATCTCATTAACATGAAGGTTTTATTTTTTAAGAAATCAATACATCTTTCAGTTTTTTGTCTTTTGTGTAATAATTATTGCTCACTAATGAAACAGAAGCCTTTTTCATCCAAATAATCTCTGGAGTAATCTGCAGACCACTGAAATATATCCAGCTCTTCTCTAAATGGAATCTACGTGTACAATTAAAATGTTATAGTTTAGGTGTTTCATCAGCCCATGAGTTCTGCTTCACATATTAAAATGCACCAAACTAAAACTGTTACTTTGCAGAAACAGTGTTTAAGAGCTGCACCTTGTGAGACTTTGAGTCAATGCTTTTTCTTTCTCTCTGCATCAATCTCCAGCTACTGTAATTGTCTCTGGTTCAGTGTCTCACCTTGGAGGTCCTCCGGGACGCTTTGCTCCGCCGGTTGTCCCCCTTGTTGGAGTTTCTCCTGAAGATCAGCCAGGAGCTCAGAGGAGAAACTCGGGACAGATCGGAGGATTCCTGCAGGAGGTTAAAGAAAACAAGGTTTGTTTGATTAAATATGTATTTCACATGAATGATTAACCAAAAGAGAGATGCAGGAATGAGTCCTAAACCGAGACATGAGTCAGCATTTCATCACGTTCCTTTCTAGCCCAACATTAGCCTCCTTTAGCTTAGCGGTGGTGATGTGAAGTCATGTGACCGTGCTGTAGTTCCTTTATAGCCCAACATTAGCCTCCTTTAGCTTAGCGGTGGTGACGTGAAGTCATGTGACCGTGCTGTAGTTCCTTTATAGCCCAACATTAGCCTCCTTTAGCTTAGCGGTGGTGGCGTGAAGTCATGTGACCGTGCTGTAGTTCCTTTATAGCCCAACATTAGCCTCCTTTAGCTTAGCGGTGGTGATGTGAAGTCATGTGACCGTGCTGTAGTTCCTTTATAGCCCAACATTAGCCTCCTTTAGCTTAGCGGTGGTGATGTGAAGTCATGTGACCGTGCTGTAGTTCCTTTATAGCCCAACATTAGCCACCTTTAGCTTAGCGGTGGTGACGTGAAGTCATGTGACCGTACTGTAGTTCCTTTATAGCCCAACATTAGCCTCCTTTAGCTTAGCGGTGGTGACGTGAAGTCATGTGACCGTGCTGTAGTTCCTTTATAGCCCAACATTAGCCTCCTTTAGCTTAGCGGTGGTGACGTGAAGTCATGTGACCGTGCTGTAGTTTCTTTATAGCCCAACATTTGCCTCCTTTAGCTTAGCGGTGGTGACGTGAAGTCATGTGACCGTGCTGTAGTTCCTTTATAGCACAACATTAGCTGCCTTTAGCTTAGCGGTGGTGACGTGAAGTCATGTGACCGTGCTGTAGTTCCTTTATAGCCCAACATTAGCCGCCTTTAGCTTAGCGGTGGTGACGTGAAGTCATGTGACCGTGCTGTAGTTCCTTTATAGCCCAACATTAGCCACCTTTAGCTTAGCGGTGGTGACGTGAAGTCATGTGACCGTGCTGTAGTTCCTTTATAGCCCAACATTAGCCACCTTTAGCTCAGCGGTGGTGACGTGAAGTCATGTGACCGTGCTGTAGTTCCTTTATAGCCCAACATTAGCCTCCTTTAGCTTAGCGGTGGTGACGTGAAGTCATGTGACCGTGCTGTAGTTCCTTTATAGCCCAACATTAGCCTCCTTTAGCTCAGCGGTGGTGGCGTGAAGTCATGTGACCGTGCTGTAGTTCCTTTATAGCCCAACATTAGCCACCTTTAGCTTAGCGGTGGTGACGTGAAGTCATGTGACCGTGCTGTAGTTCCTTTATAGCCCAACATTAGCCACCTTTAGCTTAGCGGTGGTGGCGTGAAGTCATGTGACCGTGCTGTAGTTCCTTTATAGCCCAACATTAGCCACCTTTAGCTTAGCGGTGGTGACGTGAAGTCATGTGACCGTGCTGTAGTTCCTTTATAGCCCAACATTAGCCTCCTTTAGCTTAGCGGTGGTGGCGTGAAGTCATGTGACCGTGCTGTAGTTCCTTTATAGCCCAACATTAGCCTCCTTTAGCTTAGCGGTGGTGACGTGAAGTCATGTGACCGTGCTGTAGTTCCTTTATAGCCCAACATTAGCCACCTTTAGCTTAGCGGTGGTGACGTGAAGTCATGTGACCGTGCTGTAGTTCCTTTATAGCCAACATTAGCCACCTTTAGCTTAGCGGTGGTGAGGTCATGTGACCGTGCTGTAGTTCCTTTATAGCCCAACATTAGCCACCTTTAGCTTAGCGGTGGTGACGTGAAGTCATGTGACCGTGCTGTAGTTCCTTTATCGCCCAACATTAGCCTCCTTTAGCTTAGCGGTGGTGGCGTGAAGTCATGTGACCGTGCTGTAGTTCCTTTATCGCCCAACATTAGCCTCCTTTAGCTTAGCGGTGGTGACGTGAAGTCATGTGACCGTGCTGTAGTTCCTTTATCGCCCAACATTAGCCACCTTTAGCTTAGCGGTGGTGACGTGAAGTCATGTGACCGTGCTGTAGTTCCTTTATCGCCCAACATTAGCCACCTTTAGCTTAGCGGACCAGGGAGATGCTGTCTTCAGGGACCAACACAGAAATACATCATCCCTTGACTTCAGTGGTGTAGTGTTTTTTTTTTTACTGGGTGGACGGGGCGGGGGGGAGAGACACTATGGATGCGCTCGTGAACTGTCAACGGGGGGGGGAGGGGGGGGTACACTGTGGACCTCTGTGGACCTCTGGCGCCTGTCAGCGCAACTTACATGATGCCGTTTAAAATATATAATAATAAAGTACGGTGCTGGCCTTTCTGCGCGACTGTCACTCAAATGCGGGGCATAATCTCAATTTGTGGGATGCGGGACAAATGATAAAAACGCTGTGTGCAGTCGGTGCTGCCCCTCACACACACATACGCTTCAAATTAAGTTGCATAAATACTTGAGCTACGTTTTTATTATAATTACTGTGAAAAGTATGATGTTTCCGTCATTATTACACACTTGCAACTGATAACACTGACAATGATTTTATATTTATTAGACTATTCAAAAAAAGATCATGCTTCAAAAAAGTGGGGACTCCAAATAAGTGGGGGGGCGGCGATCCCCCGCGTCCAACAAACACTACACCACTGCTTGACTTGTTAGATATCCTCTATCATAACCTGGGGGGGACAGGGCCTTCGCTGCAGCCCCCCCCACACTCTGGAATCCCCTCCCCAGCCACGTCAGATCTGCCAACACTCTCACATCATTCAAACAATCCCTCAAACCTCACCTTTTCACTCTTGCCTTCAACTCCTAATCCACTAACGCCTCGCCCTTATTCCACCTAGCTTAGCACGTTTTGCTTTTGTTGTTATTTTGTTTTACTTGCTTGTAGGCGCTTTGAGCACCAGGAAAAGCGCTATATAAAAGTAATGCATTATTATTATCATCTATTATTTTGAAGAAACCCACATTTGGAATTTGGGGCACGAAGGTCTCTGCTACGTTTTTGGGCCATAACTCAAGAATTCAGTTGCTAATTATGACAATTTAGCACAATTGTGTAATTGGGTGGAATGACGGAGCGATGACAGTTCGATGGAGACGGCTGGCTGGCGGAGGCATGCAACTGAATATCTTCTTTTCACGTATTTGATCAGAAAATCTTTCAGTAGCACGACTGGAATAGTCCTGATGGATCCAGACAATATAACGTAGACATTGAGCGATTCAATAATAAACGTTTGCTGTGTGTTGGACACCATATCCCGTCTAAAGCCACAACAAGCAGTCAACCCACATTCAAACTCCTTTTCATATTTAAGCTGTTTTATCCGGCACTATGTCCGACATTTCCGTTGCTTCCTCCATTGGACTCCTTTGTTTACTTCCGGTACTCTTTAAAGTAGAGACACTACATACTGATATACACCTGAACATCAGCAGGAGAGGACTCTTTAAAGTAGAGACACTACATACTGATATACACCTGAACATCAGCAGGAGAGGACTCTTCAAAGTAGAGACACTACATACTGATATACACCTGGACATCAGCAGGAGAGGACTCTTTAAAGTAGAGACACTACATACTGATATACACCTGAACATCAGCTGGAGAGGACTCTTTAAAGTAGAGACACTACATACTGATATACACCTGAACATCAGCAGGAGAGGACTCTTTAAAGTAGAGACACTACATACTGATATACACCTGAACATCAGCTGGAGAGGACTCTTTAAAGTAGAGACACTACATACTGATATACACCATGAACATCAGCAGGAGAGGACTCTTTAAAGTAGAGACACTACATACTGATATACACCTGAACATCAGCAGGAGAGGACTCTTTAAAGTAGAGACACTACATACTGATATACACCTGAACATCAGCTGGTGAGGACTCTTTAAAGTAGAGACACTACATACTGATATACACCTGAACATCAGCAGGAGAGGACTCTTTAAAGTAGAGACACTACATACTGATATACACCTGAACATCAGCAGGAGAGGACTCTTTCAAGTAGAGACACTACATACTGATATACACCTGAACATCAGCAGGAGAGGACTCTTTAAAGTAGAGACCCTACATACTTATATACACCTGAACATCAGCATGGAGAGGACTCTTTAAAGTAGAGACACTACATACTGATATTACACCTGAACATCAGCAGGAGAGGACTCTTTAAAGTAGAGACACTACATACTGATATACACCTGAACATCAGCAGGAGAGGACTCTTTAAAGTAGAGACACTACATTACTGATATACACCTGAACATCAGCAGGAGAGGACTCTTTAAAGTAGAGACACTACATACTGATATACACCTGAACATCAGCAGGAGAGGACTCTTTAAAGTAGAGACATACTGATATACACCTGAACATCAGCAGGAGAGGACTCTTTAAAGTAGAGACACTACATACTGATATACACCTGAACATCAGCAGGAGAGGACTCTTTAAAGTAGAGACACTACATACTGATATACACCTGAACATCAGCAGGAGAGGACTCATTAAAGTAGAGACACTACATACTGATATACACCTGACCATCAGCAGGAGAGGACTCTTTAAAGTAGAGACACTACATACTGATATACACCTGAACATCAGCAGGAGAGGACTCTTCAAAGTAGAGACACTACATACTGATATACACCTGGACATCAGCAGGAGAGGACTCTTTAAAGTAGAGACACTACATACTGATATACACCTGAACATCAGCTGGAGAGGACTCTTTAAAGTAGAGACACTACATACTGATATACACCTGAACATCAGCAGGAGAGGACTCTTTAAAGTAGAGACACTACATACTCATATACACCTGAACATCAGCAGGAGAGGACTCTTTAAAGTAGAGACACTACATACTGATATACACCTGAACATCAGCTGGTGAGGACTCTTTAAAGTAGAGACACTACATACTGATATACACCTGAACATCAGCAGGAGAGGACTCTTTAAAGTAGAGACACTACATACTGATATACACCTGAACATCAGCAGGAGAGGACTCTTTAAAGTAGAGACACTACATACTGATATACACCTGAACATCAGCAGGAGAGGACTCTTCAAAGTAGAGACACTACATACTGATATACACCTGGACATCAGCAGGAGAGGACTCTTTAAAGTAGAGACACTACATACTGATATACACCTGAACATCAGCAGGAGAGGACTCTTTAAAGTAGAGACACTACATACTGATATACACCTGAACATCAGCAGGAGAGGACTCTTTAAAGTAGAGACACTACATACTGATATACACCTGAACATCAGCAGGAGAGGACTCTTTAAAGTAGAGACACTACATACTGATATACACCTGAACATCAGCAGGAGAGGACTCTTTAAAGTAGAGACACTACATACTGATATACACCTGAACATCAGCAGGAGAGGACTCTTTAAAGTAGAGACACTACATACTGATATACACCTGAACATCAGCAGGAGAGGACTCTTTAAAGTAGAGACACTACATACTGATATACACCTGAACATCAGCAGGAGAGGACTCTTTAAAGTAGAGACACTACATACTGATATACACCTGAACATCAGCAGGAGAGGACTCTTTAAAGTAGAGACACTACATACTGATATACACCTGAACATCAGCAGGAGAGGACTCTTTAAAGTAGAGACACTACATACTGATATACACCTGAACATCAGCAGGAGAGGACTCTTTAAAGTAGAGACACTACATACTGATATACACCTGAACATCAGCAGGAGAGGACTCTTTAAAGTAGAGACACTACATACTGATATACACCTGAACATCAGCAGGAGAGGACTCTTTAAAGTAGAGACACTACATACTGATATACACCTGAACATCAGCAGGAGAGGACTCTTTAAAGTAGAGACACTACATACTGATATACACCTGAACATCAGCAGGAGAGGACTCTTTAAAGTAGAGACACTACATACTGATATACACCTGAACATCAGCAGGAGAGGACTCTTTAAAGTAGAGACACTACATACTGATATACACCTGAACATCAGCAGGAGAGGACTCTTTAAAGTAGAGACACTACATACTGATATACACCTGAACATCAGCAGGAGAGGACTCTTTAAAGTAGAGACACTACATACTGATATACACCTGAACATCAGCAGGAGAGGACTCTTTAAAGTAGAGACACTACATACTGATATACACCTGAACATCAGCAGGAGAGGACTCTTTAAAGTAGAGACACTACATACTGATATACACCTGAACATCAGCAGGAGAGGACTCTTTAAAGTAGAGACACTACATACTGATATACACCTGAACATCAGCAGGAGAGGACTCTTTAAAGTAGAGACACTACATACTGATATACACCTGAACATCAGCAGGAGAGGACTCTTTAAAGTAGAGACACTACATACTGATATACACCTGAACATCAGCAGGAGAGGACTCTTTAAAGTAGAGACACTACATACTGATATACACCTGAACATCAGCAGGAGAGGACTCTTTAAAGTAGAGACACTACATACTGATATACACCTGAACATCAGCAGGAGAGGACTCTTAAAGTAGAGGACACTACATACTGATATACACCTGAACATCAGCAGGAGAGGACTCTTTAAAGTAGAGACACTACATACTGATATACACCTGAACATCAGCAGGAGAGGACTCTTTAAAGTAGAGACACTACATACTGATATACACCTGAACATCAGCAGGAGAGGACTCTTTAAAGTAGAGACACTACATACTGATATACACCTGAACATCAGCAGGAGAGGACTCTTTAAAGTAGAGACACTACATACTGATATACACCTGAACATCAGCAGGAGAGGACTCTTTAAAGTAGAGACACTACATACTGATATACACCTGAACATCAGCAGGAGAGGACTCTTTAAAGTAGAGACACTACATACTGATATACACCTGAACATCAGCAGGAGAGGACTCTTTAAAGTAGAGACACTACATACTGATATACACCTGAACATCAGCTGGAGAGGACTCTTTAAAGTAGAGACACTACATACTGATATACACCTGAACATCAGCAGGAGAGGACTCTTTAAAGTAGAGACACTACATACTGATATACACCTGAACATCAGCAGGAGAGGACTCTTTAAAGTAGAGACACTACATACTGATATACACCTGAACATCAGCTGGAGAGGACTCTTAAAGTAGAGACACTACATACTGATATACACCTGAACATCAGCAGGAGAGGACTCTTTAAAGTAGAGACACTACATACTGATATACACCTGAACATCAGCAGGAGAGGACTCTTTAAAGTAGAGACACTACATACTGATATACACCTGAACATCAGCAGGAGAGGACTCTTTAAAGTAGAGACACTACATACTGATATACACCTGAACATCAGCAGGAGAGGACTCTTTAAAGTAGAGACACTACATACTGATATACACCTGAACATCAGCAGGAGAGGACTCTTTAAAGTAGAGACACTACATACTGATATACACCTGAACACCAGCAGGAGAGGACTCTTTAAAGTAGAGACACTACATACTGATATACACCTGAACATCAGCAGGAGAGGACTCTTTAAAGTAGAGACACTACATACTGATATACACCTGAACATCAGCAGGAGAGGACTCTTTAAAGTAGAGACACTACATACTGATATACACCTGACCATCAGCAGGAGAGGACTCTTTAAAGTAGAGACACTACATACTGATGTACACCTGACCATGAGCAGGAGAGGACTCTTTAAAGTAGAGACACTACATACTGATATACACCTGAACATCAGCTGGAGAGGACTCTTTAAAGTAGAGACACTACATACTGATATACACCTGAACATCAGCAGGAGAGGACTCTTTAAAGTAGAGACACTACATACTGATATACACCTGAACATCAGCTGGTGAGGACTCTTTAAAGTAGAGACACTACATACTGATATACACCTGAACATCAGCAGGAGAGGACTCTTTAAAGTAGAGACACTACATACTGATATACACCTGAACATCAGCAGGAGAGGACTCTTTAAAGTAGAGACACTACATACTGATATACACCAGAACATCAGCAGGAGAGGACTCTTTAAAGTAGAGACACTACATACTGATATACACCTGAACATCAGCTGGAGAGGACTCTTTAAAGTAGAGACACTACATACTGATATACACCTGAACACCAGCAGGAGAGGACTCTTTAAAGTAGAGACATACTGATATACACCTGAACATCAGCAGGAGAGGACTCTTTAAAGTAGATACACTACATACTGATATACACCTGAACACCAGCAGGAGTGGACTCTTTAAAGTAGAGACATACTGATATACACCTGAACATCAGCAGGAGAGGACTCTTTAAAGTAGAGACACTACATACTGATATACACCTGAACACCAGCAGGAGAGGACTCTTTAAAGTAGAGACATACTGATATACACCTGAACATCAGCAGGAGAGGACTCTTTAAAGTAGAGACACTACATACTGATATACACCTGAACATCAGCAGGAGAGGACTCTTTAAAGTAGAGACACTACATACTGATATACACCTGAACATCAGCAGGAGAGGACTCATTAAAGTAGAGACACTACATACTGATATACACCTGACCATCAGCAGGAGAGGACTCTTTAAAGTAGAGACACTACATACTGATATACACCTGAACATCAGCAGGAGAGGACTCTTTAAAGTAGAGACACTACATACTGATATACACCTGACCATGAGCAGGAGAGGACTCTTTAAAGTAGAGAC